>JAUCMT010000269.1:0-14598 GCA_032357475.1 Enteromius thamalakanensis
TATTTATAATATATATATACACTGCTCTGAATCAATAAAATAAATAACCCAACTATTGGGTAACTTTTAACCCAACTTTATTTTAACCCAACTCATTGGGTCAAAATAACCCATAGATGGAAAGGTGCTATACCAACCCATAGTTGGGTTATTAGTTGGGTTATTTTTAACCCAAATTTTTTTAGTGAGTACACACTTCACCTTTAGGCTACTGACCTGGGGCTTTAAAATCTGTCTGTTAAAACCTTTGCAACCTCACAGTAAACAGATTCATTAGACCATTAAAGGCTGTAATTAACAGAGCAAGATGGTAAAATGTTTTCTCTCTAAAGGGCTCCTCTGTAGATCGTAAGTGGAGAGCCTAGCTTTGAAAAACATAGGCTTTTGCTTTTCTAATCCTGACTCTTACTAGCTTTAATAACTCAGTGTGCTCTCAAAGACACAAATGTCACTGCTGCACACCCTACGCTCTTATCTACCTCTGCACACAACGGGAAATAAATGATTAATCACACAGGCTCGTCATGGAGACGCCTCATGAATCTACGGTGTGATAAATGCTCATCTCAGAAATTAGTGGAATAAACTATGGTGCTCTATTCACATGGAAATAAATGACAGCGATGATGATGATGCTGGATTAACGTCCTTACCGATAAGACTGACTAACTGAGAGCTGGTGCCAGAAGATGAAGTGGAACTGCATGGATCATGACTCACATTATAGCTGTGATGAATTGAGCCAAATATCACGCATACTCTCAGGGTAATCCTCACCAGTGGCCTGAGTGATATTTCACAGAACCGTGTATGTTTCATTATTCATTTCATTTTATCGCAGATGCTGGTCGGTATATTTGTATGCTGTATGCCAAGTAGTTTAGTCAAATACTGCAGAGTGTGCTTTCTCAATGGACAGATCTCTGATGATAAGACTGTGTGAACATTACGGATATGTGCTGGCTTGATTTAACATCGATACACTTTAATACACTAAAAAACAACATGCTTTATCTTGTACTTATTTAGGAGATAAGTAAAATCAAAGTGGTTCCGTATATTATTAAAATTCTACACTGACTTTGTATTCTTCATTTTTCCATTGTGGCTCTGAAAGATTAAAGATTAAAGTCAACAAATCCCCATCCAAATGGTCTGAACAATCCAAAGAAACAATACATTATTAAATTAAACTAGATAGACATTGACATCAACAATAATAAAATAAGCTCTGAATAACCACCATAACAAATTACAGACACACAAAAGCATCAGCATAAGTACAAGCAGCACGCTTCATTCATGCATCAGTACATGCTGGGAACTCAATTAGGCAATGTAAGTTACAGCCTAAAGGTTAATTTAAACTAAATTATGGGGGGTGATGTGTAGGTTAGGATGCAGGGGGACAAAGTCCTTGCAGTCAATTTGGAGAGGGGACGGCGTTTAATTTCCAACTGGTTAGGCTTATTTTGAAATTAAAGTGAATATATTTTATCCATTCAAATGATTACGAAGGCGATCCCAGCAAAGATATTATAAGCGTCTATTATTTTTGTCCCAGTTCTGCACATTAATGTAGCGCTGTGTTTATGGTTGCGATGCCATCAATTCATGGTGTCACGTTGTCTTGTTTCCATGTGCTGTTTTGTTTTGATTCTGTTCTACTTGTGCTGTGCCTGGTTTGTAACCCCGCCCCTCTCATTATTGTGTTTCACTTCCTTCCAGCCATGTTTCCAGGCATCTTGTAGTTTCGTTGATTATGTGTTCATTTATACCCCTCCTTTGTAGGGTTCAGTGTCAGCTTTTAATTGCGCACTGTCTTGCGCATTCGTCAGCTTTCTTGTTTTCTTGTTCAAACATTAAATGTTATTGGTATTCGAAATTCTGTCTCTGCTCTAATAATAAGTGACTTACTGTACATTTTAGGAACAGTGTTGTTTGCTCCATTTTGTCAACAAAAGTTAAAAAGCAAAGTCACAGTTGAGCCGCTGCAAATCTAGTTTCACACAGAGCGCTGTTTCGTTTATGAATGAATCTTTGCGTTTGAACAAATCTAATGAGTCAACGATTTAATGACGTATTAAAAAAAAAAGAGTCAATTCCATTACTAAACGAATTAACCGTTTAACTGAATCGTTTTAATGGATTAATCAGTGATGAAGACAGTGATTTACTGCCACTTACTGATGGCCCAGCAAACACAACAACGTGGATTTATTTTTTTTTTTTTACGTTGTTAAAAGGTTGTTATAAAGTTTTTTTCCCTATGTATTTAATACAACTAATGTTTTTTAAATGTTATAAATATGTTTTTTCACAATGTTGCATAAATTTAGCCGTTTTTATAACGTTTTTATAGTGTTTGAATGTCTCCTTCCAAAATTTTAAAATTGTACTTACCACGTCCAAACTGGTACTTTCATGCTGCCATCAAAACTTTCTTTACAGTGTTAAATCTGAATATTCATCTTATTACCAGTGCTTTTTTTCCATTTCACCTTAATTGTAGCGTTGCTGATCTCTGGTTGTTGTCCATTTTATAAGTCTTATGTTTATGTAAGCCTAATCATTTATACTACGCACAAATTTAGTCACTAACTGCTAATGTCTTCCTTGAGAATTTGCCTCAGTTATCTGGAAAGAGCTATTCAGAGCATGGAATGTGGGAAAGCACCTGCAGTTGATGGATTGTCAGTGGACTTTTATAAGTCTTTTTGGCCGGACGTAGGTCCGGATCTATTAGAGGTGCTTAAGGAAGCCAGGCTTATGTGGCTACCCACAAGTTGCCGTAGAGCTATCCTCACTTTGTTGCCAAAAAGGGAGACCTACATGACATTAAAAACTGGAGACCAGTCAGTTTGTTGTGCAATGACTATAAATTGCTTTCTAAAATTTTGGCAAATAGATTAGCGGAAGTTTTGGAGTAGGTGATCAATCTTGACCAGACCTATTGTGTACCTGGTAGACACATTTTTGATAATATATCTTTTATTAGGGATATTTTGGACTTTGGTAAAAGTCTGAATATACAGACATTGGTCTTCTGTCACGCAATCAAGAAAAAGCTTTTGATCATGTTGAGCATAAGTTTTTATGAGATGTTCTAGAGGCATTTGGTTTTAGTTCCAATTTTATTTCTATGTTTAAGGTTTTGTACAGTGACATTGAGAGCATTTTAAAGGATAATGGTGACTTATGCGCTCCCTTTAAGGTTTTAAGAGGTGTAAGGCAAGAATGTGCCTTGTCGGGTGTAGTAAATCGTCATAGGCTGATTGATCCATTTGCAGGCAGTTTATTAAGAGAAGTCGTACAGGCAAAGTTCA
The DNA here is from genome assembly GCA_032357475.1 of Enteromius thamalakanensis. Classification (NCBI taxonomy): domain Eukaryota; kingdom Metazoa; phylum Chordata; class Actinopteri; order Cypriniformes; family Cyprinidae; genus Enteromius; species Enteromius thamalakanensis. The sequence continues at coordinate 3,327 of JAUCMT010000269.1, forward strand.
AACAGGGCTGACAGACACAATGAAGATAAAGCAGAGACAATACCAAATTCAAGCGAGATTTCAGGGTCACAGGCAAGAATCGTAAACACTAGTCCAGGCACAGGTCGGGGAAACAAGCAAGAGTCAAGGTCGAAGAACAGTCCAAGTAAGCCACAAAATAAACCATCCAATCCACAAGGGTAACGCTCTGTTATTGGTCTCAAAACAATACTTCGCTATTGCTAAATGGTTCAGCGATCTCTTTTAAAGGGAAGATAAGTGAAAACATCTGGAGCTTGAAATGCCCGAGGTGTGTGGGTGAAATGGGTCCGGGCGGAACTAATACTCAGGCGAAGGTACCCGCTGATGACTGTTGGACGGCGCCACAGAGGACTGCTCTACAACATCGGGTATGCTTTATGCGTTGGCAATTGAACCTCTTTTAAATAAATTAAGAATGGATTTATATGGATTGCACATTCCAAAATGTCCAAATGTTTTTAAATTATCAGCATATGCTGATGATATTGTTATTTTAATTAGTTGTCAGAACGATGTTGAATCCAAAAATGTCCAAATGTTTTTAAAGGTTCCCGCTGATGACTGTCAGACGGCGCCACAGTGGACCGCCCCACAACAGAGCCCCCCGCATCAGCGGGCTTCAACAGGGAAACATGAAATGTGGGTGAGATTTTGTATTGGGACGCCAGTTCTAGTCTAAAAGATACAGAAGTGATTTGTCTCAATATCTTAAAAGGACCCACATACCTCGGTTTGAGTTTGTCTTAGGCGGAGAATCAGAGTGGAGAGCCAGACCCATTGTCCAGGTTCATATGCGGGGTTAGGTCGACGATGGCGGTCTGCTTGGGTGGTGAATCTTCTCCGGGCCCTTTGTAAGTGTGTGTGAGCTTGATTCCAGGTTTCTTCGCTTCTGTTGAGCCAGTGATCAAGTGTAGGAAGGTTTGAGGGTTCTCCGGTCCAGGGAAACATGGGGGGTTGGAAACCAAGTATACATTTGAACAGTGTCATCCCTGTAGCGGGTTTCTGTAACGAATTCTGGGCATATTCGGCCCAGAGAAGGTACTGACTCCAATCTTGGTGGTTGGTGTGACAGTATGATCTCAAAAAACGGGTGGGTTCTTGATTCATCCTTTCTTCCTGTCCATTTGATTGAGGATGATAACCTGAGGTAAGGCTGATGTTAATGTTCATTTGTGAACAAAAGGCTTGCCAGAGGTGAGAGGTGAACTGAGGTCCACGGTCAGTTACGATGTCCTCCGGAATACCATAGAACCGGAACACTTGGTCCATGATGACTTGTGCTGTCTCCCAAGCAGAGGGAAGTTTGGGTAGAGGTATCAAGCGGCAACCTTTAGAAAACCGGTCGATTGTGGTTAGGATTGTGGTAATGCCTTTGGACGTGGGCAGGTCAGTAATGAAATCCATGTAGATATGTGACCAGGGTCTCTGTGGGACTGGTAATGGTTGAAGAAGGCCGGTCGGTCTTTTGTGAGACGATTTGTTCACGTTACAGTTGGTACATTGATGGATAAAGTGAATGACATTGGCTGATAATGTTGGCCACCAGAAACGGTTGGTTGTCAATTCTATGGTGGCAGAAATCCCTGGGTGCCCGGCGCTGGGGGAATCATGAATGTGATGTAGCAATCTTTGACAGAGTGGTTCTGGAACTTAAGTGCGATCTTTGAGACATTCAGGGTGAGATGGTTCTATTACTTGAGCCTCTGTGATCTCGGTCATTATGTCCCAGTGGATGGGTGCAATGATTCTGGGTGATGGAAGGATATATTCTGGTGGACTGTGGGTAATTTGAGGATCAAACTTTTCCGTTTTCTGAACCTGGTATGTAAGTGATCCGGAAATCAAAGCGTGTGAAGAATAGGGCGCATCGGGTACATCACAGTACAGACACAGATTGTCTCGTATGCGACGATCTCGTTCAGCAACGGTAAGATGTGTCTTCCCAATCTGCATGGGTTAAGGTTGGTTACTGGTAGACGAGAAAGGCCTCATCAACTTAATCCTTTGCGGTACAAGGCTTTCAGGTGTAAGTTCCCGCCTACTTGGGCGGGGATGCTGTGTCTCGCTCTTCAGCTACTGCAGAGAAGATACTCCTGGAAAATGTCTAATTTTGGTTTTAAGTTTAATTTAGGTCAAACTAAAAGTAGTATTTGTCAATTATTGCAGTATATTACAAATAATATACATATATACACTTAACACAATCATTAACTGATATGTAAATAAATGAGGGATAAAAAATTATAATAAATACTGACAATAATAATAAACATATAATAGTAAAATAAATAAATGGGAAAAAATGAATCATACAAAAATAAATAAATAATAACAAAGCTAATAAATTTAAAACAGCTGCAATTATGTGTTTTTATATATTCAAATATATAAGGCGATATCTGAAGATGAGCAAATTAGTACATTTAAGATATTGTTGTCTCCTTAAAGTATTTCAGAAAGGGGTTCCAAACTTTCAAAAAAGTTTAGGCTTTTGTTTTATCGCAAACCGAATCTTTTCAATCCTGAGAGCATGTAAAAAAATCAAAAAGAGACAAAGAAAAAATAACAGAGAAGCATCTAAAGATTCTCCTCCAGAAGTCCAACAGTTTGGGACATGACCAGAAGGAATGTAATAAAGTACCTGGTTCAGCTGCACAGCGGAGACAAGTTGGATCAAAATCAGGGAATATTTTGTTTAATTTGGTTCTACAACAATGGCTCTGTGTACCTAGTGTGTCTAGCATTTATAGATGATGAATGTATTCGGTCAAAAATTAAATCCCAAGTATTCTCTTCTAATGTCAAATTCAATTCCTCTTCCCAAAGCTCCTTTAATGTGTGCATTGATGGGGACTATTTTGTTTTAATTATTGCATAGATTTTAGAAATACCCCCCTTCAAAAACATATACAGCTGTAAACCAGGCTAGGCAGACAGTGGATCCATGTGCAACAATTTATCAGAATCAGAATCATAGTCATACATATGATGGTCATCAGGGGCAGACAAGTTTAAAGTAGACAGAGCGAAGACAGTACCGTAAGACAGGCAAGAGGTCAGGATATCCGGCGAGGTTCGAAAACAAGAGTCCAGGCTAAGTTCGGGCAGAAAGCAATGATCAGAGGTCCAGGTCCAGGCGAGGGTCGGGGCAACAAGCAAAGTTCAGAGATGAGATAAACAATCCAGGTAATCAACAAGGTCAGTCCGAAAGGTAATCCAAATAGTGCTTAGAGTTGTCGTAAACGAGCAAAACTTTGCGCCGAACTGCAGTCCGTGAGTCCCTTAAATACAGCAGATAATGCCGAACACCTGTGACGGAAATCCCCATAGGTGTTCGGCCAAAACAGGTCCGGGTAGGAACTAGTATTCCGGAGGTGGTTCCTGCTGATGACGGTCAGACAGCGCCACAGTGGTCCGTTCTGTTACAACAGCTCTAAGATATCATCAAGTATATTTTTGTTTGGTAAAGTAGGAAAGTTAGAAAAATGTTTACGAACAAAGGTCCGTATTTGAAAATATCTGAATAGATGGGATATGGGTAAAGGAAATTTTTCTTGAAGTTGCAAGAAGGATGCAAAGTCAACTGTAACTAAACCCTGTTCTCTCCAGGGCCCATCCATCAGAAAAAGGTGGAAAAGAAATATTGCCAAAGATCGGGGCTGTAGCACAAGGATCTTTAAGGTCTAATGTTACACATAGTTGAGACCAAATTCTTAGTGAATGTTTAATAACTGTTTTTTTTTTAAATCAAAGTATTAAATTTAAAGGGAATTAGTGCACTTAATAAGGATGATAAAGTTGCTGGAGCGAATGCAGCATCTTCCATTAACACCCACTAAAACTCTCTTGATTGCAGATCCTGTTGTACCCAATATAACATGTTCCTAATATTCGCTGCCCAATAATAGGATTTAAAGTTTGGAAGAGCCGCTCCACCCAGGCATTTTGGTTTCATAAGATGACTTCAATTAATTCTTTTTGACTTATTTCATATGAAGGAGGAAATATTCCGATGCAGAAGTGTAAAAAATGAATTGGGGATAAACATAGAAAGGCATTGGAAAATATATAGAAATTTAGAAAGAACATTCATTTTAATGGCATTTACCCTACCAATCAACGATAAAGGGAGGCATTTCCAGGAGAGACTTGACACGATTATAGAGAGGGCTAATGTTAGCACTGAACAGGTCAGAGAATTTACGGGTCACCTGAATCCCTAAGTATTTAAAACGATTCCTGATAACCTTGAATTGAAAATCTGAATATGAAATCTGAATGGAAGATGAGTTCAATGGGAACATCTCAAATAAAAATTATTTGATCAGGTGAGATTATTTGATTATTTATCTTATCTTAGCCAAAGGTTTATCTATTCGCGTTGAGAACATTGTAGGTCAAATAAGAACATTTAATAGAGAAATAGGACGATATGAACCACGTTCTAGTGGGTTCTTGTCTTTTTTTAAGAGCAGAGAAATAGTTGCTTGATAGAGACTTGCAGGCAGACAGCCATTTTGAAGACTTTCTGAGAAAGCCAAAAAAGAGAAAAGTGTTCATCTGGTGGGAATTCTGATGTGTATAATTTTTTATAAAATTCTTTAAATTCAGAGTTTATTTCTTTATAATTTACAGTGATTGCATCTAATTGTAACTTTAGCTTTGGAATCATTCGAGATGCTTCAGCTTCACGAATCTGGGAAGCAAGCAACCTCCCTGTCCTATCGCTCTGCTCATAAACCCTGTGTTGAGCACGTAGAATCAGTTTATCAGCTTCATCTGTTGAAAGCATGTCATATTCAGCCTGCAAGAACTGACGTTCTTCAAAAAGTTCTGGGGAGGGATCTGAGGCATACTGGTTATCTATGAGCTCTATTGATTTAGATATTTCTTTAATACGTCTTTTCTTCTCCTTATTTTTATGGGATGAGTAAGAGATTATTAGACCTGGTAGGTAACATTTCAAGCATTCCCAAATAGTGGAAACTACTTATCATGTGATGCACCGCAGTCACAATAGCGCTTTGTGACAAATGGATCATTTTATTTTTGTTTTTCCCTTTTTTATTATTAATATTTATGAACATACTGACCATATTATGACATATTTTATATTCCAAATTTGAAATATGTGCAAGTAAATGCATTTGGTATCCTAAACACTTTTAACACCGGGTGATGGGCGCTGCCATGTCAGTTCGGGCTAAAACCGAACTGTGGGATTTACAACACATAAATTCATCCTCTCCTCTCGAAACACGTGAAAGTAAGTCTCCGGTAAATGGGGAAAAGAGAAGAGTCAACGTTATAGTAACCTGTCTTCAGATTATATTTGTAAGGATCATTATTGCTGTTTCTATAGACATCAGCGTGTATATTATAAACTATAAATGTATGGTTTTGCTAGTACGTATGTGTCATTAAATGTATGAAAGTCTACAATTAGGAGTATATGATTGAAAACACTTCATATTTTTGATGGTATGACAAACGCTCAGCGCGTGCGCTCTGGCTCTGCGCCAGCAAAAGAAAAGTCCTGTAGGTATGGAAGAAATTTATGGTCTAAGAAGAATAGTCAGTGCGGGAGTATGTCCAATGAACATTTGAGAAAAAGGAATACTTCCTCTTAGATGGTGTCACGCCCTTAGGCAGGCATGGTCTGTGTTTTGTTCATTACGCCCTTTGGCGTTCTAGTTGTGTTACTATGTTAGTCTTTGTGTTTTTCTGTTATTGTCTTTTATTTTGGTTCCTCCATGTGTGCTTGCCTCCTGTAGCCCCGCCTGGACCCTTAGCGTGTATTGGTTCCCAGCCGTGTCTGTTCAAGTAATTAGTGTATAAAGTCTTGCCGATGTCTTGTCTCCCCTGTCCGTCGTTAAAATGTTATGAGTTTTTGTATTGGTTTGTCCAGCTCCTTGTGAATAAATGCTAAATGCTCGTCATCAAGAATTCCTGCCTCTTTGAAGTCTTTGTTTCTCGCTGAAGAGCGATCGTCGGCAGCCGATTCATGACAGAACGACGGACCACTTAAGAGATGGCATTTGCTGGAGAACTTGTTGCTTTGATTGGCCGCAGCCTCTTCTTTGAGGAGTTTGTGTCGGAGATTTGCCTCCTCGCCGAGGAAGCGAAATTCAACGACAAGGTCATCATTTTGCTTTTTAAAAATGTGGCTCGGGATCTTAGTCCGGTAGACTTCCCGGATACCTCTGGACTGAATTGGAGGATGGCTATCATCCTGTGTTTAGTGACTGTTAGAGCACATGCGGGAGGGCTGTCTCTGGAAATCACACGAGCACAAAGCACGGCCTCGCCGCCATCACTGCACGTCTCATCCAAAAGTAAGCAGCAAACTGCGTTCATCTCTACGGAGATCTCTCCGCCGTTGTGGCCACACGCGCCGCCAACTCCAGATGCGGATCCCTATCATTTCGGCCCTGTGCGCCGCTAAACCCCCACGCGGATGTTGACTCGCCATCACGGCTCTGTATGCCGCCAAGCCCCGGTGCGGATTTCGAACCGCCACTCCGGCCCAGTGTGCCGTTTACTTCAGATGCGGACAAGGAACCGCCATCTCGCCCCGGTGAGTCTTTACGTCCCAAATCGTTGGGTTCTGCTGTATACAGTGAATTGACTGTTTCGTGTTTGGAGCTTCCTGAACTTATTAACAACGATAATTTACCATGGTATGAAATGTCTGAACCTGTGAGGTCTGACTGTGATTTCCCTGAGCCTGTATCTTATTCTGATTCTGATGTTCCGTGGCCTGAAATATCTGAACCTGTGACGTTTGAATGTGATTTCCCTGAGCCTGTATCTTATTCTGATTCTGATGTTCCATGGCCTCAAATATTTGAACCTGTGATGTCTGACGGTGATTTTCCTGAGCCTGAAGCTTATTCTGATTCTGATTTCCATGGCCTGAAATATTTGAACCTGTGATGTCTGATTGTGATTTTCCTGAGCCTGAAGCTTATTCTGATTCTGATGTTCCATGGCCTGAAATATTTGAACCTGTGATGTTTGACTGTGACTTTCCTGAGCCTGAAGCTTACTCTGATTGTAATGTGCCATGGCCCGAAATTTCCAAAACTGTGAAATTTGACTGTGATTTTCCTGAGCCAGAGCCTGTTGCTTACTTTGAAAGCCCAGGGGTCATAATGTGTGATCTTCCAAATGACTGTGGTTTATTAGAGTCTGAGGCTCTTTTTGACTGTGATATTCCCTGGCCTGAACTGTTTGAGCCTATAGTGGACTGTGATTTACCATGGCCCGCGCCGTGTGAGGCCTTTGTGTTTCAGTTGTCACGTCCTGAATCCTCGCCTGCTCGGCCCCGGAGGGGCTCTTTTTCATTGGAGCTGTCCAGAGGGGTCTCGTAACCTTCTGCTCCGCCTTGGAGGACTGTGTCACCGTCTGTTTGGCCCCAGAGGGTCACTTGGTTGTCGGACCTGCCCAGGTGGGCCTTACCACCTTCTGCTCCGCCTTGGAGGACTTTGTCACCGTCTGTTTGGCCCCAGAGGGTCACTTGGTCGTCGGATCTGCCCAGGTGGGCATCTCCACCGTCTGCTCTGCCTTGGAGGATCTCACCACCGTCTGCTGCGCCTTGGAGGATCTCACCACCGTCTGCTCCGCCTTGGAGGATCTCACCACCGTCTGCTCCGCCTTGGAGGATCTCACCACCGTCTGCTCTGCCTTGGAGGATTTCACCACCGTCTGCTCGGTCCAGCACCGCCCTTAAGACTGTTTTTTTTTTTTTTTTTTTTTTTTTTATGGGGCCTGGAATCTGCACCTAGGGAGGGGGCTATGTCACGCCCCTAGGCAGGCATGGTCTGTGTTTTGTTCATTACCCCCTCTGGTGTTCTAGTTGTGTTACTATGTTAGTCTTTGTGTTTTTCTATTGTCTTTTATTTTGGTTCCTCCATGTGTGCTTGCCTCCTGTAGCCCCGCATCGACCCTAAGCGTGTATTGGTTCCCAGCCGTGTCTGTTCAAGTAATTAGTGTATAAAGTCTTGCCAAAGTGTCCCCTGTCCGTCGTTAAAATGTTATGAGTTTTTGTATTGGTTTGTCAAGCTCCTTGTGAATAAATGTTAAATGCTCGTCATCAAGAATTCCTGCCTCCTTGTAGTCTATGTTTCTTGCTGAAGACTGATTGTCGGCAGCCGATTCATGACAGATGGATACAAGTAACGGAATGCATCACATATACCAAATTTTTGTATAAATGTATGAATTACAGAGGCACATTTGGATAGAATTATAATCTTCTTAGAAGATCTATCAAGGACAGGAGACATAAAACAGTCTCCAGCCAAAATAAGTGGGTGCGAATGAAAATTAGGAATACATGATAAAAAAGAAGAGATAAAAGAAGGATCGTCATAATTGGGAGCAGAAAAAGGTTCGCCCCTAAGCTCTTCAGATGATTTAGGATTTGAGTGTGCTTAACCGGATTGTTAACAGCCTTACAGTTCCAACTTCTTAAAGAGTTTGCCATAATGGGATTTTAGTTAAGATAGCCATTTCATTTTTGAGGAAAGAAGAAAAGAAAAAAGAAAAGAAAAGAGAAAGAAGGAGAAAAAAAAAAAAAAACACAGTTTAAAAACACATGTTTAAAAATGCATACAAAAAAAAAACACGCCTAAAATGAACACCAAGAGGAATAAATAAATTTCAGCTTTAAGAGGAAACCCTAAGCTCTCCCTCCCTGCCCTCCCTTACTCACCCTCCCCATACAAACCAAGCTAACACTGACCTTGATGGAGTGTACTCTTCCCTGGGCTGATACCCAACAATACGCGTGAGTCACTTTTGAACGAAACTCGAACGCAACTCTGCAAACAACTTGGTCAATTTACAACCAGAAAACAGAACTAGTGTTTTTAAGCTGTTATATCTGCATATATAGTAATGATAGTAATAATATAATAACCGTAATAATAGTAATAATAAAAACAGTGAAAAAATGAAAAATAAAACACATAGTTGAACTAATTCTCTCAACTATTCTTTGTCCTATTATTCCACCCAATGGACAGTTCACAAGAGGGTCAACTTCCTTTACCTCGAGTCAAATCAGACCTTATATAACAAAAACATCTACAGTACAAAACGTCTCGGGTTACTTGACTGTAACCCTGTTCCCTGAAAAAGCGGGAACGAGATGCTGCGTGAAAACGCTAATGAGAACAGTCTTTGTTCGACCGGTTGTTGAAGCATGTGTGTCAAACACGCCAAAATTTGGCTTATATAACCTCTGTCAGGTGACGCTAATTGATTGCGTGCACCTGCAGGTTATAAATAGGGCTGAACCAGATACATCCTCAGGTCGATTTTGTCTGAAAGGACGTCCAGTCACGCCTACAGTGCGGCAATGGAACGCAGCATCTCGTTCCCGCTTTTTCAGGGAACAGGGTTACAGTCAAGTAACCCGAGACGTTCCCTTTCAAAAGCTACACTCAATGCTGCGTGAAAACGCTAATGGGAACGAGAATACCAACGCCGCCGCACTGACAGTTTCTGGACCCCCAGGTTGTGTAGCGTGTGCGCACAATTCATCAAAGAGGTCTAGACCTGATTCCGGGATGCTGACTCGAGGACCCGAGAGCCTGGAGTAGCATGGACATCCAAACTATAAAATCTGACAAATGTGTGCGGAGAGGACCAACCTGCCGCATCACACACTTGCTGCAAGGGGACACCTCTTGCCAATGCCATTGATGATGCAAGCCCCCTAGTTGAATGAGCCCTGACCCCTAGAGGTGAAGTGTGACCACGCACCTCGTAGGCTAGGGCAATAGCATCCCTTACCCAATGTGAAATTGTTTGCCTAGTGGCAGCCGCCCCCCGGTTGCGGCCCCCATAGCATATGAAAAGCTGCTCTGACTTACGCCACTGGCTAGTGCGGTGGACGTAAATCTGCAGAGCACGTACTGGACACAGTAAGTGAAGTCTTTCCTGCTCCGGATCAGTAAATGGCGGAGGACAGAAGGCTTGAAGAACAACTGGGTGTATGTTCGAGAATGGAACCTTAGGCAGATAATTCGGGTGAGGATGCAGAATGGCTTTGACCAACCCGGGGGCAAGGTCTAGGCAGGATGGTGAAACTGACAGAGCCTGTAAATCCCCAATTCTCTTTAGAGAAGTAATGGCCATTAGAAAAACCATCTTAAGGGTCAGAAACCTATCAGGTGCTGACTCTAGTGGTTCGAAAGGGGTATCAACCAGACCCTCGAGCACAATAGCCAAATCCCATGAAGGGACTGTCACCCTAATGGGTGGTCTCAACCGCTTAGCTCCACGAATAAAGCGGGCAACTAAGGGGTGATTTCCCACAGAGACCCCATCAATTAGAACATGGCAAGCTGAAATGGCGGCCACATATGTTCTAAGAGTGCTAGGACATAAGCCCGAGGACAGTTTCTCCTGCAGAAACTCCAGCACTGAAACAATTTGGCAGTTGACTGGATCTACATGGTTTGCCATACACCAACTTTGAAAACCATTCCATTTGAGGGCATAAACTCTTCTAGTAGAGGGAGCCCTAGCACTTAGAATAGTTTCTATTACATTGGCTGGAAGACCAGCATCTCTTAGTTGGAGCCCTTCAGGGGCCAGACGTGAAGGTTCCAGAGCTCGGGCCGGGGATGAAATATTGTCCCCTGCGCCTGAGACAGAAGGTCCCTCCTGACCGGAATCGCCCATGGCGAGCCGTCGAGGAGAGATATCAGATCTGAGAACCACACTCTGGTCGGCCAACGGGGCGCTATCAGTAAGAGGCGAATCCCCTGTTGACGGACCTTCGCTAGGACTCCGGGGAGCAGAGCTATCGGAGGAAATGCGTAAAGACGCATTCTGGGCCACGTGTGGGCCATAGCGTCCAGACCCAGGGGAGCTGGAAGAGTCAGAGAGTAGTAAAGGGGACATTGTGCTGTCCCCTGCGAGGCAAAGAGGTCCACCTCCGCTACATAAAATCTCTCCCAGATTTGACTGACTATTTCGGGGTGGAGTTTCCATTCCCCATGTGTGACAGCTTGTCTGGACAGTAAGTCTGCTCCCACATTCATATGCCCTGGAATGTAAATCGCCCTGAGAGACAGGAATTTGCCCTCTGCCCAAAGCAGAACCTGCTGCGCTAGCTTGTTCAAACGGCGCGAACGCAGTCCGCCCTGGCGATTTATGTAAGAGACTACTGTAGTGTTGTCCACCCGCACTAGGACATGGTAACCTCTCAACTGCTGGAGGAAGTATTTCAGGGCCA
>JAUCMT010000270.1:0-14583 GCA_032357475.1 Enteromius thamalakanensis
AAAGTTGGTCAGCAGCAGGAAGCATGAAGTGCTCTAAAACGTCCTGGTATACAGCTGCGTTGACCTTGGACCTCAGAAAACACAGTGGACCAACACCAGCAGATGATATGGCACCCCAAACCACCACAATTCACATAAAAAAGGTTTCAGCCTTCTAAAATGCAAGAGGAGGAGATAAGACTTTGCTTACAGGCATATGTTTGGACAGCATAACGTATGTTGCCAAACAGCTCAGGAGAAATAGACAAATTACTGAACTTATAGAGGAAGACAAATCCATACCCAGCATCCTGTGCAGCTGCCGCCATCTGCATTCTAATACACACTGTATGTCTTTCTCCATAACCTCACACAGCTGTGGGGAAACGTCTGAATTAAGGTACAAGTCATTTAATTACAATAGCTAAAATCATTAAACTATAAAAACAGTGCGTTCAGTCTGTATCAGACCAACATTATTGTAATTATAAGATAAGTGGCTCTAGCTCACATCTATGAATTGTAGAAGATTTTTATTAATTCTGATTCAATGTAATACACAGAATTATGCTGTGTATTATTCATAGGAGAAGCTATTAGATTGTATTCAGTAATGGTATGTGTGTTAAATCCGCAGTGTGCGTAACAAGAGTGAGCTCTTTAAAACTGAGAGGCTCTACATACATGGAAAGAATTTGTTTCAGGAGCTAGAAATGCAGACATGACCTCTATCGATCATACAACAATGACAAAAGATACCTTGTCCAAAAATACAACATCTTCAGAATGTAACGAAGCGGACAGACAAGTGGGGTTGTGGTAAGTAATGTAATGTAAACATCAACTTATTGCAGTCTCTTGTCTTGCAGACATTGAGACGAGGGAGACAAGACGATGACAACCACACCACATCATGGGAGATATCAGGGAAGCACACGGAGATCAGAGGAACACTCTATGGGAAGAGCAGGTGAGTTAAACAGGTAAGTATAACAGAGCAGGGTTACATCACTTCTGGTGAGTACGAGCTTGGACAAAGAGTGACTGGGTGAGTGTGCTTATATGTGGTGTGGTTGACTGCTGATGGGAGGTGAGACAGGTGCCGGTGATCAATATTCGGGTGACTGGGATCTGATTGAGGGAGGGAGGGTGGAGCCTGGCATGGGCTCGGGTGTATCTGTAACACAGAATGTATATATGTGAGCAACTGGGGAGTGGAGTTTTAACATTTAATTGGCCTGTTATTAATTTGATAATAAAGGTCTATGCATTCAAAACCTCCTCAGAGTAATTTATTTTGAACAAGGAAAAATCCACAACACAATAGACAAATTTAAAATTAATATGTACTTAATGTACACAAGTTTTTCATATTTTTTTAAAAATAAGTCTCTTCTGTTCATAAAGACTGACCGAAATCTGACCAAAATACAGTAAAAACTGAATATTGTAAAATGTTATTAAAAAACCTGTTTTCTATGGCAATAGTGTAAAATGTATTTATTCCTGTGAGGAAAGCTTCATCATCATTACTGGTCATCAGTGTTACAAGATCCTTCTGAAATCATTACAATATGCTAATTAGCTGTTTTTTTTATTATCTAAATGATCACTGTGGATAAGTTCAGTTCACCTGCTTAATACTGTTTGCAGTTCAGTAATTTACAAGCGTGACAACTGCATTTTACAACTAAATTAACTCCTGAAAAATGCAGGTAGTGGCAACATTTACAAAAATTCTGTTCTTTGTGTTCATTGAACCGAACTGAGCAATAAGTCCTTAATGACGTAATTAAACAGATAAAAGAGTATGCTATAAAATCACATGGAAGAAAGTCCATCTTGGCTTAGTGTTGCCAGATCTTGCTATTTAAAAATGCCAAATTAAAAAATCCCATAATTACCTTGAATCCAAATCTTGGAAATAGGCCACATACCAAAATACCATAACCTGCTCTTGCCTATCCATAAAACATATTGTTGATCAGCCAAGCTCAAGCCAAACAACAATCACAATTAATGCTGGTGTCAATCACAGCAGTTTTGAGAGTGAGTCCTCTTCAGAACATACACAAAATTATCATTTAGGGGATTCACTCCCAAATTTAAATGTGGTTGTCACTCTTGAAATGTATGTGTGTTTGTAAAGTGGAGATCAAAATTCAGAGACAGATTCTGTTCAGTGCTGAGGTAAGCAATTCCAGCTGCAGTGCTGAACCAGTTCTCTACAAACAAATGAAAACAAGTTAAAGGCAGTGGATTACTTTTCAAAGATCTGTTCTCGCGTGGCCTTTTCATCCCGTTTCATGAACATCTATTGACAAGGCTTTTAGGCCTGGAAAGGGAAAGCTTCTTAAAGTACTTATCAACCAAAGAATAAAAACACTCTTTTAATTATGAAAAGTGAAAATGTAGCGTCTTTGTGGAGTTTGGATTGGCTAATGCATCGCACGATCGTCAGATTATCTCTAACCTCTTTAAGATGCTCTGTGTCATTTCATGATTGAGGGGCCGCTTTTCAAGAGTCCACGGAGTAATAAAGTGCTGTCCGGATGAAATCGCTTTCTTTATGAGCGGACAGAAGCACAACAAGACCTAATATCGGTTCATCTTCTTAAACTTTCTGACTTTTGCTCTGTATCGTGTTCAATCCTTTAAAAACATCATTTAGCTGAAACTTCAAATCCAGCATGAGAAGTTCTCAAGGTCGGATCTGAGGGAATGCAGTGAAAAGTATTAAAGCTGTCCGTTTATAATAAATGAATGAAAATTTTATGAAAAGTGGAATAAAAAAAAAGGACAAAAGTAAAACAAAAAATCAGCGGAAAGTCTTTTCTTTCCTACAACAGCATGTATGTTTAAGAGGAAAGTGAATCATATAAAACTTTAATCTTCTTAGGAGAGTGCTTGAAACAGAGCCACATGTCTTTATAAGGGAAGATTGTGTTATTATATAAAATTCACTAATGATAGTTATAATGCGGTAATATTTCTCATGCAAATAACTTGTTTATTTGTTTTTGCTCAAGTGAAATTCCGGTAAAGTAATGAGAAGTGAGCGGGGGGTGTTTGATATGTGTGCTTGCTTTGGTTTAAAAGTTTAAGAGGGGATGTTCTGTCATGACGCCGACACAGATCAAAAAATTAATTTGATATATATTTTGGTAAGACGATTACCCACTGAGAATAAAGTCGCAGGCATCTGCCGAACTGCGTGGCTCATTAGGTAAGTTGGTGCACTTCTCTAATTGAGGGTTAAGTTCAAAACATGGCATCCTTTGTGAATGTAACTCTCGCTTTCAAGTTATAATGACCGGAGTGAAAAACTACTACATAAGCTACATTATGAAAAAAAGATTGAAATATAAACCTGATAGTAAAGCTTATAATATGTTTATTTGTTACGGAATAAATATTTGCTCTGAAAACATTTCAATTCAGTCATGATTCCCTACGAATATTAAGTTTGATCATGATTGGGTTTCATTAAATGATGTTGTTGTTGTTGTTGTTTTACAGTCACACATCAAAAACTGCCTTTTGAAATTGACAATATTTTGTTATTACAGTCAATATAGTGAGCATTTAAATTCTTTACTTAATTCTGAAATGTTAAAGTTGGTGATTACTGACATTAATAAAAAAAAAAACTGTGATTAGATATAAAATCACAAAGAGCAAGTAAAAAATTCTATTTTCTTGTAAACATGATGCAAAATTCATTTAATGGTGCATATGCATATTTGTATATAATATAACAATATTTTGATATAGTATTAGTATTATACCAATGCCAAATTAATAGGTATTAGTTGTTAAAGTGAATGCATAGGTGTCAATGAAAGTACATTATCAACAAAGCCTCTAAAACATAAATAACTTTTTGCATTTACATTTTCTTTGTACAAATCCTGATTGCAGGTATAGACTTCCAACTTTATCAGTTTTATCTGAGACCAATTTAACAGAATAGTATATGTATTATAAGAGCACATGTATATTAAATTTAAAAATGTTATTATAAAAACAAAACAACGAATTAGTTTAAATATATATATATGTAGAAATTAACATGATTAGTACTTGAAGTACTTGAGTAAAAGTAAAGCTTACTTGACATTGATACTGAGTTGTGTAAATATTATTTATTGGATTTGATTTCATTATTTTGTTGTCAAATCACATAAATGTGAATAATTAAATCAAAACCAAGAACTTAGATTACATTTAATGCTGATTTGCTCAGACTTTACTCTTAACAAATCATATAAGTACAATAAAAATGAATTCCAAAGAAACCTGCTAGGTTAAAAGAAGCACCCAGACCATGATTTGGTTATGAATATTGAAAGCCATGCGAACTGTATGCATGCATAGAGAGTTCTGGAGCCTCCTTCACCGCTGTGTGTGATGCAGGAAACCAGCGGCTCTGTCAATAGACCACCTTACAATTAATACCAGGGTCCCATCTGTGCCGACCTGCGTCTCAATCTGATTGTAGCCTGCTCTCCATTGTGCCTTTTTATCTCTAAGTGTTTCTGCTCTTCTCTGCCGCTGTATCAGGCCGTTCTTTGAATATAGAGGAGAGGTGGTGTGTGTGCCGTCAGCCTGGACTCTTAGAGAGCTGGAGCACTACTATAGCTCTTTGATTTCAGAGGCAGTATTTGAGAGACTCCGGGCTAAATCTAGGGGGTGGAGAGCACAGGGCAGCGTGGCGATGGACGTGGAGTGAAATAGGAGTGTGGGCTCTCTGCTATGAAGTGCATTAACATGACAATGGCTTTCATCTCGCTGTAGACTTTTGGATGCATGCGCACACACACACAGAGTAGCCCCGCTGTAGGGTGTTTACCTCTGACCACCACATGCATTAAAGTGCCCTCTGCCTCTATCTGCATATAAAAATACATCTGCATCATGATTACACAACGATATCTAACAAAGAAAACACTCTGATCAGCATCATAATCAAGATTATTAATGTTCATTCAAGTGTATCATTCAGCAGAATTTTTATTTTCTTGCACTCCAGAAAAATGGATTCAAGCTGCTTGTGTTTAGTTAATTCAAAGAGGTGGTGCACAAATTCTTGAGCATTTTATATTTTATGACCGTTACATTTATTAAACGCAATTAATTCAAATTTAGTCCCATGTTACTTGCTATTTAAAATAAATGTAAAATTATTTCTTGTAATGTCAATTTGTTTTATTCCTTTCCAAGCTTCAGTTCCAAAATATTAATTTCAATTAATTGATTCAAAACTCCAATACAACAATTTGTTGGTATCATTACTAATGTGCTCACTAAAGCCTTTCCATATATAAAAATACATAAAAATATTATGTTAATTAATATATATATATAAGTATATGATATATAGTAGCACAGTACAGTATACATCATGCAGGAAACATTCTAAAATGCAAATCAAGTTTTTGCTATTTCAGATCAAGCAAACAAATATAGACTGAACATTTCTGAAGACTAAACTGGAAATAAAATATTTTTCTAAGAATGACAATGATCACCTATTAGATTCCATAATTATATTAGAGTTGATAGATTTTTAGTTGCCAGGAGAAAAAAAAGATTAATAGGAAATGTAAATATATATATATATATATATATATATATATATATATTTGTGTGTGTGTGTGTGTGTGTGTGTGTGTGTGTGTGTTTGTGTGTGTGTTGAGATGTGCATGTGTAATAATTTTATATTAATACATTATTACAGTTTTATTAATATATTATTACAATGTTATTACAATGATCAAATAATTATTCTGTGAAACTGAATAAATACCCCCTGATTTGTTTCATGGTGGTGCAAGATTATTTGGTTTCACTGAATACTAATATTGAACCCAGTAAAAAGAATTCAAAGAGGACTTTTAAATGTAATTTTATTTGATCTTTTTTATCTTTTTTTTATATAAAGAGTTTACTTTAGTAGCACCTAAATTTTTTTTCTCAATTTAATTACATTTATTGAACTTTTCAAAGTATGTATTAGGTGATGGCACTAAAATAAGGCTGTTGAATATGTAAAACATTTCAATGTAATGCATTGTCATAAGCGCATCTGTGGTGGTTTCAATGTTGCGATGACGTGAAAATGAAAGTTGCCTGTGAAAGGTGCACGGCTTACAAGGCAAATGGCATTTTTGATTGTGCCATCTGCTTTGTGTCTGGCTACATCAATGAATATGCACTTACTGTTTTTGCATATGTAAGGTTGCCCAGCTCACGCCTGTGTATTCAATCCCCTAAAAAGGGGGGGATCTTTTTTCTCCTGACAAGCCAGAGACGTCGTACAATGAGGCACGTGAAAACATGTCCCCCATATTTGAATCTGATTCATTGGACAGCTTCTTCAAATTAATTCCCAGAGTCGGGCCAGATTGCTTTACAGCTATGTCATATTCCTTTGAATGGCAAAGCCTATTGACGGAAATGGAGGGTGACAGCCACCCAGAAAGCCCATTGCGTGATGTGGCGGGACAAAATGATAGGGGTCATAGCAAGTGTTATTACACCGGGCCCACACAATATCTCCCAAAAGCACCACACTGTGTTTTTATCCATAATTTAGATTGCCGGCTTATAGGCGGCTCTCTGCTTTAGATGAGGAAATAGATCTGTCCCGCCATGCATGGAGATTTCTCTAATCATGTGTTGGCGGGAAGCAGAAAACAGCAACATGGGGCAAAACACACACCAGAAGGTGGTTACCACCGAAATCGCCAAACCATCAAATAGACACTGGAAAGGAAAAAAAGTAATTTGGAAAATAAATAGAAGACATCGCACGGCCTGGAAAAAGACAAGATAGGTACTGGCTTTTATGAACCAGACGTTTTGTTTAAAAAAGTCATCGGGATGTGTAACGATGTGCAAGAACGACCCATTCAGACAAAAACAACAAAAAACTCTATAAAGTGAATAATCAGTTTGTTTAGTTTTTGTCTGAATATGAAATCATGGACGGCACAATTTAAACAGGCAGAATAAAAGGAAAATATATAGTTTAAAAATATATAGTGCCTTGTGTTTTTGTTTTGTTTTGTGCTAAAGAAAGCTTCAATATCAAGTTATCTGTTGTCTAGTGTCTAATCAAGCTCTGAATATCTTTCAAATATTTATTTTCACACTGGCAAACTGACATGGAAGCTGGTTTCAGCCACAGAATAAAAAAGGCCACCCTTTTTCCTTGAAATTCTAACTAATAAATACTTTATACACTTACGTTTTCAATAAAGTGTCACAATTACTTTTTATTATTCATTCATAATTCATTCTGTATTGAAAACAAACAAACAAAAAGTCATAACTGTAATATGTAACTAACTCCAAGTTAAACAAAATTTCGAGAGAAAGAGAGAAGCTTAAGCTAAATTCTTAGCTATCTTTAAAAAGATCTGATTTCACAACAGTGGCAAATTCTTTAGCATTGAATCAGTCCCAAGAGAAATTGTGTTTGAGGAGATTCTAAAAGATCTTGTTTTGTGTAAATGCCAGAAGTTGTGTTTTAAAAGCTATCATAATGCATAATTCGGTGCAAGAACTGCCCATTTAGACAAAAAAAGAAAAGAAAAAAGAACAGTAACAGCTTATTTTAATACTTCCACTTTCATTCTAACAGTAAGTAACTTTGCAACTACATGTCAATAGCAGTTATTAGAGTATTAGTAGACTGTCTACTATATACTGTATCTTCTAAAAAAAATATTTTGATGGGACCCGACAAAATAAATTTTTATACATACAGAGACATCTGGAGAGGGGAGAGGGAACGCTGTGATTGGCTGGGTGTCAGATGCTGGCAGGTCTTTACAAGTATGTCAACTTACTAACCCTAAACCTACCCCTAACAGTCTCCTCTGAGAGTTAGTAGACATGTAGTTGAAATTAGTGAAAATTAGCTCACATGTAGTTGACATTAAGAAGTTACAAATTTACCTACAGTTAGCAGAACGCCTAAAGTGCACTAACCAAATAAAGTGTAACCTAAAGAATCTCTGGCTGATATCTAAAGTGAATCATTATAATTCATTTGGTTATTATTTGCCATTGAGGGGTCAATCGTTTTTAAATACTCTGAAAAAAATCAAATGTACAGCATGTTGTTTAAAAATGACTGGCCAGCTTAGAAATGTTTTACATATAAAATTAATTACATAATTGCAATCTAGCCTACAGAGTAAAATATCTAGTTTTGGTTGCTTAAACCAAATATCTTTCAACGATGCAATCCCACAGAAATCAAAAACACTCCCAAAGCTGTGGATGTAATAATTGATCTGTTGTTTTGTGACAGTCTATAAGCACAGCTCAGTCGACTGAGATTCTGGTGAAAAAGCTCTGCCGCACAAAAACTTTCTATGACTCAGTCGATTCCTCGTATCACTCGTTTTCCTGTGATTCCATCAAAGTGTCTGAACACAGCAGTCTAGGAGGAAGTCATTCAGTCACGGAGCTGTGTCCGCTGTGAGTTCAGTCTGACTTCCTGCGACTCTGAGAGGCCGACTGTTCTCTGGTGGAGACGGATGAGACCCTGATGAGTGGAGTCTTCCACCACCACACAAACATTATCTGCAATCATCAGAAAAAAACTTACAACTATGCTTTCAGAAAAAAAACAACACACAAATATCGCTTCAAATTGTTCAAAGTGTTGAAACTTTGCTAATCTCCTAATTAGGTTTGATTGTATCTAAATTTCTATCTATCTGTCTAAAACATTACTAAATCTGGTCTTGACAAAAAAATATTTTATTAAGGTAAAGTTTATATTTTAAATATAATTTGTATCACATCTGTTTAATGGTTTCTAATACTGTATCTATAGTTTTTGTTAATATTTTAAAATAAATGTCATTTTTCTCGTTTTAATTTTAGGTAAAGTTGTAATAATTTTGTTAAGCTTGTAATTTCTATTAGTTTTCTTGTTGTTGTTGTTTTTCAATTGTCTCTTCATATTTTCTTAGTTTTTAATTTAATTTAGTAATTTTATTACATCAAGTGAAACTAAATAATTTTGAATTAATAATTGCAGTTAACATCTACTTAATTTATTACGTGACAAACTTTCAAGTCATTTAGAATGTTACACAATGTTTAAAAAATGTTGTTGTTTTTTTTTTTCAATTTAATCAAACGTATCACAATTTCCACCATAAAAATGAAACACAACTTTTTTTTAACATTGATAATGTCACAGATCTGCAAGGTTCTGAACCCAGCCAATCACAACGCTCACTCTCCCCTGAGTTCTGATCACTTCCACCTGCAACTCATCATCATGAGCACTAGAAATCCACACACCACTCCTCAGTCCACTGACTCCTTTGATATTGGAAAATACTTCCCCTGTACTTACCTCATTGTTCTCCTTTGTTTCAGTGTTTCTCCTCCCGTGTATGTGGTGTGTGGTGTCTTCGTGCTCCAGCGTGTCTTCAGTCTCTCTGTGTTTCCCTCACCTGAACTGTTGTCTTCATCCATTGTCAATACTCTGCTGTGAAAGATTAACACTCTTATTTACTAACCTCCACTTCTATAACAGATAATAATCATAAGTTGTTTTTTGTATTATTCAGCAATTCAGCATTGATCACAGCAATAAATTACATTGGAACATATACTCAAACAGAAAAGTTATTCAAAATGTTAATAACATTTTACAGTATTATTGTACTTTACTGTTATTGATCAAATAAATTCTGTGTGAGAAAAAAACCCAAAATGATTTACAAATAGCATTAGAGAGGTTTATCTTCAATGGTACTTTTTATAATATGCATATATATTTATGCAAAAACTACAGAGATATACTTTAAATAAAAACCCTGAAGTACAAAAGGATTTTCTTTCTCTTTTGCTCTCACTAAAGCGATGCCTCTCAGTCAATAAAAAACTTTGACACAAACACTGCAGATGGTGAATATCAAATATCCCTCTTCTGCTTCCTTTACAAGCCGATGCCTTACAAATGGTTTCCAGAACAATAACTACAACAGGAATGGAAAGCGAAGTGACTTTAGCGACACGATATGTGTGCGATGAGAGCGCTTCATTTCTCTGAGTGTCAGTATCCTGCTTCTGACATTCAGCATCTGTTTCTCACAAACGCCATCCATCTGTGCTCGCTCTTTCTCGAAACACGGTGTTTATATACTTATAAAACAGATTGACTCCTTCAGTACATCAGGATCTGGAGCTTAATTGAAGCAAGCTGCCATAAACTTGCCTTCTAACTGCTAAAGCGTCGCATGAGCACAAAGACATTCTTCACAGAGGTAAAACCTTTCTTAGGAAAAACACAGCGGTGGAAATATTCGCAATTCATTTCTCTCATGTACTATTTAAAATAACTGTTATTTAGTTTAATAAATTAGTTCTTTTAGCTCTTTTGTAAAAAAGTTTATTAGGATTAAAATAAGTCTTTTTTTGCTTGGTCATTTATGTATGTATGTATTTATTTATTTCATAATAATTTTATTATTCAAATTTTATTCAACTTTCTTAAACTTGTACTAAAAACTGAGGTAAACTGAGCTGTTTTGGATTCATTTGATTTATTATTATTATTTTTTTTTTTTTTAAGATATGCCAAAAATGTAATTACTATTATTACTATGTTTTTACATGTTTTCCATGTTTAGTTTGAGTTGTTTGTTTGTTTGTTTTAGTTTAATGTTTAAATTTATGGTCTTAGTAATTTTGTTATGTCTTTTTTATTTCTAAATACTTTTATTTATAATAATTTTTACTTCAAATCAAATCTTATTTTATTGCATTTGGATGCTAAACCAATGTTTTTACTTTATTTATTTTCTTTATTAAATAATAATCAAATAATTAAAAAATAATAAAACATATTTTATTATTTTTTAATAATTGTATTATAATTTAATTTTTTTAAATTAAATTTTTATTTCAGCTGTTTCAATAAAGTAAATACTACTACTAATAATAAATTGTAACGAAAATAATAAAGTTGCATACACAGACTCCTTTACAGACTTTTTTCTTACTTTTTTTATTGACTTTTATTCTTACAATAGTTATTGATGTATGCCTATAGCAGACTGATTCAGTTATAATAAAAATGTATTATGTGTTATTTTCAACAAATTTATGCCAAA
Source organism: Enteromius thamalakanensis (assembly GCA_032357475.1). Lineage (NCBI taxonomy): Eukaryota > Metazoa > Chordata > Actinopteri > Cypriniformes > Cyprinidae > Enteromius > Enteromius thamalakanensis. The sequence goes on from JAUCMT010000270.1 coordinate 11,130, forward strand.
CCATACACATAAAAACATTAAAAAAAAAACATTTTTAAGGCATCTGTGATTGAATTTGCTTTTATTACAAGAGCCTTTCTCATCCCCGCTTTAAGTCATATCTGCTCACAGCTATTGTGTGGACTGGAGGGGAAGAGAAAGACAAAGTTGTGAAGTGTTTTCCCCTCGTGGCCACAGAGTTGAGAAAACGAACAGGCAGAAATGTAATAGAATTCTTCATCTGACAAGCATGCAATCTTCAGCACCGGCCCAAAACTACACTTCATTTGCTCACCGCAAATGTTAACATAGAAATGAAGGCCCCTCCGGACTCCATCTGCCTCCTGAGACGGGACGGCCTGCGCGTATGCAAATTCTCCATGAGCTGCAAAGAAAATCTGCGCTAAAATGAACGCTCAATTTGGAGCGTTTAAATCAAGAGTCACTTCTGAGGCTGTAGAATTGACTAAATCACAGACCCAACAAATATAAACCGCTTCCCACGGTGGACCTTTCCTATCGGAGCAAATCCTAGCGTCTCTCTGGAATAGGCTTGATTATTTTTGCAGGCTAAAAATAAAAAAAAGAAAAGCAGTTCAGGGAGAGAGAAAATCAGCTAGCACGGGTAAACTAAGTATACAAACTGGTTACAGCTGAATTTATGCATCGCTGACCAGGAACAATGAAGAAGTACTGTCTTGTGCAAAATAAGGTGGATATAAGACAAAATGCTACATAAAAAAACAATACTGCTTTATTAGGTTAATTCCACACAATTCTTGAACTCTATTTCACTGCATTAATACCACTTATGACACCCTGGAGCACAAAATCAGTCTTAAATCACTGGGATTTATTTATAGCATAAAAATACATCTTATGGGTCAAATTGCAATATGCAATTTTCTTTTATGCCAAATATCAATACGATATTAAGTAGAGATCATGGTTCATGGAGATTTTTCTATCATAAACTTACTTTTTGATTAGTAAAATGCATTGCTAATAACTTCCTTTTAAGGTGATTTTCTTAATATTTAGTTTTTTGTGCACTCTCAGATTCCAAATATTAAAATGGATGTATGTGAGCCAAATATTCTCCTATCCTAATTGATAATTGATTCCTAATTAAACACTTATGTAAACATAAGTCATATATGTACAGTAAAATGGAAGGTTAACTAAATTTTTGTTGCATTAACAGAAAATAGACAGTGGGTTTGGAAATTAAGTTGAAATGTTTTTGATGTTTTATTATGCCAGGTTTTTTGTTTTGATGAACTCTTATCAGGGCGACTATTAATTAAACATTTGAAATTAAACCATAAAACAAAACATTACTTAAAATAAAATAAACATTAACTAAATTAAAATAAAATTTATACATTTAGTGTTGAAGTTAATGTTGAAGCGCTAAAATATATAAAACTTTTTTTATATATATATACTATATAAAACTGTATAATCTAAAACTAAAACATAATAAACACTATATATATTTATTTAAAAATACACAAAAAAAACACAGAACAAAAAATACACAACAAACTACCAAAATGTTAAAATTAAAATTAAAATATAATTCAAAATATTAACTCAAATATAGTATGTCAATAATGCTACAATAACACTCTTCCTTATCACATACATTTATATAAAAAAATATTTTAAAAAGCATGATAATGTTAAAAGTGCTATTGTTAGCTAATTAGGAGATAAATGGTTTGTCGAAATCAAATGCCATTAAGGCTTATTCAATTTAAACACTTTAGAATAGGTTACACTTGTTAAATATTAACTACAACTTTTCTCTCGATAAATTTGTCATTTGCTGCTTATTAATAGTTTGTGCAGTAGTTCTTACGTTTAGGTATTGGGTAGGGTAAGGGATGTAGAATAAGGCATTAACATGTCCTTAATTAGGCTGATATTTTAGTAATATGCATGCTTATGTGTGTCGCTTTGAGTGATGCAAAAGGCTCATCTTTTAAAATCAGGTTGGAATCACATTTCTGACCATGTCCGTATGTGTCTGTATAGGTGCTTTCTAGGTTGTTAATGGCCCAAGTCAAAAGAGTCATCTCTTGGATCCTATTTCAATGTAAGTAAATTAGTTTATTAAGTACACATTTTGATTATTTAGGAACGTTTGTTTCCTAACCTAAATAACTGACTGTGAGCAACAGCAATAGCAATGCTTGCCTTAACAGAGATCTTTATTTTTCTTATTTGATTTAATGTTTAATTACACAGTAAACCTTTCAATTTACACTCCGCCGTAGGTGTAGCTCACATCTTGGAAACATAAGACCTGTTAATACACTTGCAATAGTTATTCCAGGCATGGAGCGTCTGTGTCAATACCGTCTGGATCATATCTTTATCATAAAAACGACGCAAACAACAGGGTCGATGGGATGCATTTCTATCTCCCATAGCCTTGCAACATAAAACTTCCCAGCCACTAGAAAATAGCTTCTCATCCAGAAAGAGAGGGTCTGCTCCACTCAATAAAAACATAATACCCACAATGCTTCACTCTCAGTCTCACTTACACCCAATGCCCACACGCATTAGCTCGTAAAAGTTACTTATAGCCGCTTTTAATTCGGACCAGAAAAGACGCCCCTGCCAATTCAGTTAACTAACAAAATAAAGAAACGCCTCAGAGATTAAACGGACAGAGGAGCCACAACAAAACATGAAGAGTTCAAGGTTTACGATTCATGATATTAAAACAAACGCATTGTGTATTAATAAAACAAAACAAAGAGGGAAAAGTCAACATGTTTTTTTTTTTGTTGTTGTTGACATATATGAAGTGAACTTTGTGAAACAAACAATGAAAAACAATTTCTTATTTAATTTGTATGTGTTTGTTCTCCAGTATCAAAACATTATTAAATCAAAATGCATTTACTTCAAAGCAAATTGACTTAAAAAGTCTTCTTTACTGAGAAATGTATTAAAATTGTATTAGATTCTGCTAAGAAAAACTGTTCACACTTTATATTAGATGGCCTTAACTACTATGTAGTTACACCAAAAAATAAGTACATATTTTGTTCATAACATATTGCAAAAGAGTTCTGCTGCTGTTAAAGTGGATACGGGTACGGTTAGGGACAGGTTTGGTGGTATGGGTAGGTTTAAGGGTTGGTTAAGAAGTAAGGGTGTAATTATAAACGTAAGTACAGAAATTAGTTAGTATTTTTTTTTATTTAAGAACAATACATGTATGCACATAATAAATGCATTGAACCAAATGATTCATTTAAATGTAAGTGCATAGCAGTAGTGACCACCTAATATAAAGTGGGACAGCAAAACTTAATATAAATAGATGCATAAATAATAAAGACGTTTTTTTGTGTGATTTCACATTGAGCCGTATATACTACACACAGCTGTTGTTCACTGACGAGCTGTGCAAAACCATGTTCATTATCAGCGTGGATCTGTGCAGCTCGTCAGT
>JAUCMT010000271.1:0-14580 GCA_032357475.1 Enteromius thamalakanensis
TTGGTCTCTCCCTCATTAGTTTGATCGTTTCACCTGTTTTTGTCACCTGCCCTCACTTTTGCCTTTGATTTGTATGTGTTTAAAAACCCATGTCTTTTCTTTGTAATTCAAGTCCTGTTAATGTTACGTATGTGCTGTTGGTGTTATTCATCGTGTGTGTTTGCTGCCCCGTCAGCTTTTGTTTGTGTTTTTGAGTTAGATTAAAGTTTATTTTGCATTTATCAGCCGTGTCCAGCCTGTCTGTCCTGGCGCACACACGCCAGCGAGCCGTTCGTGACACCCTACTATATAGTACGCGAAAAACAAAACAGCAAGTGAGGCGAGTAGTATGTCCGAATTCATAGCATTCGAAATTCAGTAGGCAAGAAGTACCCGGATGACCTACTTACTACAGCTAGAAGAGCTATTCCCCGTCTCAGACAATCCTGAGGGGTTTGAGCGAGAGGGGCTGGATGGTGTTCAGTTTGGCCTGGCTACCCAGCCAGCCGACTGACGACAGCCAGGAGAGCAGTCTACCCCATCGGTGATTCCCGAATCACCCATAGAGGGCTCTGTCTCCATCACTCAGCGCGAGGGGCTGAGGGATGCTCAATCTGTCAGCGATCGACAGCTAGGGGAGCTCTCTATCACGCTTGTGACTCCCGAGTCACCCCCAGAGGATGCCGTTCCTGACTCATGGTGGCCGATTCCGCCAGACCCGGTCTGTGATCCAGACTCATCGTGGCCGGATCCGCCAGACTCGGTCTGTGATCTGCATCTGCACTCACTGAATTCACTTGAGCTTCACGAGACCTTTGAGGCCCCATGGCCTGAACCTCCGGAACCAGTGTGTGGCACAGTGACTTCATTGTGTCCGCCTGAGGCTGTACTACCTCTGGGGATGCCAGTTTCGGCCGTAGAATCCCAAGTGGCCTCATTGGTGGCTGCACAGCCCATGGAGGTCCCTGAATCCTGGTTCAGTCGGTCAAGGAGTGCGTCTTCCCTGGTGGCTCAGTCTCGAAGGGTGATGTCAGCATCTGTCTGGTCTGGAAGGGCGCATTCATTCTCGGTCTGGTTTCGTAGGGCGTATTCATTACCGGTCTGGTCTCGAAGGGCATACTCACTTCCTGTCTGGTCTCCCAGAGTGCGCAATATCAGCCTGATGGCCCCAAGAGAGCTTTGTTGCTGTTTGGACATACCAGAAGGGCTCAGCTGCCAACCCGCCACCTGATCCGCCCTGAAAGGTGTTCCCACCATCAGCACCGCCCAGAGGATGGTCTCAGCGGCCTGTTTCGCCCCGTTGGGCTTCTCCGCACCTTGCTCCGCCCAGAGGTTGCTCAAGTGGACTTTCCCTGCCGTCGGCCCCATCCTGAAGGTCGTTCCATCCGGCTTCCAAGTCTCAAGCATCTGGAAGCCACTCCTTTGAGGGGGGGCTATGTAAAGTATCGGTAAACGCTCGGTTTTGTAGCTTGGAAACTAACAATACTTATGCAGTGAGTTTGCCCTTAAAAAGGGGCTGAAATGAGCAACACCTGGAACTGATCCCAGTTCTGGGTGGGGGGTGTTCAGTTAAAAGCAGTCTGGGTAGGAACTAGTACTCGGGAGAAGGTTCCGCTGGCGCCGTTCAGAACGCGCCATAGAGGCGCGGCTCGTAACTGCGAGCGGCTCCTGACGCGAGGGTGATTCTGGTTGGGTCCAGGGCGGCGCCGGGTCTTTCAGGGTGATCACGATGAAAGGCCTCAATGAGTGCAGGGTCCAGGATGTCCTGGGCGTTAACCCATGATTGCTCCTCAGGGCCAAACCCCTCCCAGTTGATGAGGTACTGGATGATACGGCCCCGACGCAGAGAGTCCAGGATTTCGTAAACCCGGTACGCCACCTCGCCATCGATGATGAGAGGAGGTATGTTGACAACCGCGGCCCCGACGCAGAGAGTCCAGGATTTTGTGAACCCCGTACGCCACCTCGCCATTGATGATGAGAGGAGGGATGTTGACAACCGCGGCCTCGTCTAGGCCCCTCGTTCCTCCCGGTCCACCAGCAGGTTTGAGGAGCGACACATGGAAAGTAGAAGACACACGGTAAGTACTGGGCAATTGTAAGAGATACGATACGGGTTATTTGTCTAACTACTTGAAATGGTCCCACATACCTGGGGCTGAGCTTTTTACAGGGCTGGCGGAGGCGTAGAGGGAATAGAGGTGGCTGGAACCCCAAGACGACTTGGAAGGGAGTGAGTCCTGTGTGACTCCTTCATGGCTGATGACGTTTCCCAGAAAGGCCACCTTGTCTTGGTAAACTCACACTTGGGGAGCTTGACAAACAGTTGATGAGCTATGAGGCCCTTTAGTACAGTTCTTAGGAGCTGGGTGTGTTAGGGGAAGTCGTTGGAGTATATCAGAATATCATCTATGTAGACAATTAAGTACTGGTTCAGGAGGTCCTGGAAGATGTCATTTACAAATGCTTAAAAGATAGAGGGACTGTTCGAAAGCCCGAAGGGCATAACCTGATATTCGTAGTGCCCAGAGGTCGTGGAAAAGGCCGTCTTCCATTCGCCGCCCTCATATATATTTCTATATATTAATTTAATATTTAATATATTAAATATATTTATTGTGATGGATTGACATCAGTGTGATTTGTGCTTTACAGACTTTTCAACATACCAGAGGCCACAGTGAAACATGGTGTATATGTACCAGGTGTGGAAAGATGGGCTTCACAACGTCAAGGTCACTCTGTTCTTAACAACTGAACAATGTTACTGAAGACCACCTGACTGATGACCAATCAAAAGGCGAAGTTGCCCACTTGGAAAAATTATCCATTACTTTTTGTTTTATTATCAGGTTGAAATTGCTCCCATCTTGCCCACATCTTGATCTCATAAAGACTGAAAGAGGAAATGAATGGCAGACAAAATGTGAGTAGTTCCACAATTATTTAGGGTACTATGAATAGTTCCTGAGATGTGTAAGGGCTTGACGTAGGACAGCATCAAATTTAATCTACTTTGCAGACATTCTGCTCTCCTGGAAGCACTCCCCAAATGTCTGTTTATGATTTCACAAGAGGTCTGGTGACACTCCCTTTCCAGCCTTATGAGGGAAGACTGTCTGAAACCACAGAAGAGGATGTGAGGCAGCCAGGGATGAAAAATTGCAGGAGAAGCAATTTACTCCTGATACAATTGAAACTTCAAAGCACTTTTACCTTTTCTGCTTTGGGACAAGTTGTCATAGGTAAAAGATGCAGTACCTTTCTGTGTTAAATTTACATAATGTCAGAACACAGACATAGTTTTCTTTCAGTTTTACTCTTTTTATGTCTGTTTTATGTCCCCAGCCCAACGATCAGACTCTCATCAGAGTCAGGCCACAAACATATCTAGGAGCTTTTAGTACAGTGACGTTTGGCAGACCGACAAGTATAAAAAAAAAGGAAGAAATGCGTTTAATTTCAGTATGGTAGGACATGCCTGTCTGAGGCTTGTAAAAGGAAATAAAGTAAGTCAGCCGTCTCTCTGTAGAAGAAAAATATACGTCGTATGGACCTCCACTTCCCCCAAACATGTGTAGTGATTGCAGTGGAGGCTTGCGAAACCATTTGCATACTTTTATTTATTTTTTTATTTATTTAATATATATATATATACTTTTATTGGTCAAAAACAGGCATTGAATTGAATTGACAACAAACATAGATTGACTGCAGGAAAAGAGGCACTTATATTCCCATTGTGCACACAGGCACATTCTGATTATACTGAGTTCGACTCCCGTCAGGGAGAGCCGACTCTTCTGCCGTAAGGGGCGCAGGGCTTTATTTGGGAACACCATATGGCTAATCACATGAGAGGACCCACCAGAATCCTACAATTTAGTTTTTTTTTATTCAATAACAGACAAATTACAGAACACATAAAGAGAACAAGATGTCAACAACAACAAAATAAGTATTCTCTAGTAACACTTATTAAGTAAAAGATAATGTAAATGATAAGAGAGAGATAGAGAGAGAAAAAACACAGCAGAGCACATATACTGTATAATAGTACAGTTATGTATTAAGCAGAAATCTTAAACATAGCACAATTTTTTATTTATATATATTTTTTTTTAACAGAGGTAGATAGTGTACTAAAATACAAATGCAATTCTTGTTTGAAGATGTTAAAGTGGGGTTTACAGTTAGTATATTTACATTTATGGATATAAAACTTTCCAATAAACAACACGAGGTTTATACAAAAACTTGCATTAAGCAGATACTTACATGCCACTGGCAGTAACAAAGCTTTGGCCACAAGCCCTATCAAGACATCTTGAGGTTACATCAGGATGATCTATTTTGCACTGCTGTCCTTTCATGTTCAACCAAACAGTGAACGTTATGCATTGTGTTTCCCAGCAGAATTATACTTTGTGTATTTAAATTGTAAATATTCTTCATAATGCTTTCTTGATTTTTAACAGGGCTTCATAATGGGTCTTATGAAGAATGACCAATGCAAACAGGGATTACCCTTATTTTAGTATTAACTGTGGAGCATTTAGTTGCCTGTTTTCAAGGGCTTAATTGACATCTATGCAGCATTCATGTCCATTACATTAATGCTCTTGCACCACATTTGCATTCATCTCTGCTCTCCTTTGGGCTTGATCTGATGTAGTACATGTAGTCCAAGTGCTAAATAATAACACTAAGTTGCAGTTTGATCTTGATCCTTGTCTTTTGTTGTTAAATCAGGAATAGAATCTACTTGAATTTGATTTGGTGTTCTTTTATTTTTTCTGCGCATGTCCACGTGATGTACACGAATGACGTGACACACACCATCAGATTAGAAACAATGGCGGAGAAGAAGGTGACACACTTTTGGGGAGCCCAGGAAACTGAGTTTATGTTGTCGACATTGCGCAAATGAAAATAATACATTTCATGTAATATGAACATAATACATTTTATTGACAGACGAAAACCCCGAAACGGGGACAATTTTAGGCACGTTACAACAAAGATGTCCGAGGCCAGATACAGAAGAACTGGAGAACAGATTCACGTCCGCTGGAAGTGCTTAAAGGCCGCGTATTATAAAAGCAAAAAGCACACCGCAACCAGTGGATCCAACACAGCCACTCTACCATATTATGATATTAATTCATTATTAATTATTGTATCAAAACTTATTTTTTATTATATGATTGCTTATTAATCCACCACCACCAAACCCGACACCGGGGATACTCTAATCAAGAAAGAATTAGACTCCACATTTAAGATTGGCCCTTTCCCTTCAGTGTATTTTGGGTCAGCCCCATCATCATTGCAACCCGAAAATACTAGGTGCAAAAAAATAACTAAATAAATAAAAAAATATATATTTTTTTTTTTTCTCCTAAAAATGTTTCTATTTTGTCTGCTGAATTGTCATCCCATCCTGATCCTAACTTCTCCCATTATCTGTTATCAGGTCTAACTCAAGGTTTCCATCCCAGAATTTCCTGCATTTCCACCCAGTCTCACATCTGTCCCAACCTCCTTTCAGCCACCACCGAACATGACACTGTGGACACTCTAATCAAAAAGAATTACACTCCACTTTCATGATCGGCCCTCCTTTCCCTCCCCGCCTTTCAGTACTTTTCGGGTCAGCCCAATCGGCATTGGAACCCGTAAATACTCTGGGAAAAAAAGAGGCTCATCATTGACGTCTCATCCCAGCAATAATTCCCACATCCCCAGCATAAATAGCCTGATTCCCCTCGAGGAATTCTCCCTGCTTTATCTCAATGTCGACCAAGCTATTGAGATTATTAAAAAAGTAGGCAAAGGCGCATGGCTAGATAAAGTAGACATTACTTCATCCTTTAAAATCATGCCCATACACCCCGATTTCTGGCATCCCTTTGGCATCCAATGGCGAATTCAAATCTATTTTGCTGTTCGCCTAACCTTCGGTTGCAAAAGCAGTTCAAAAATATTCTACATGCTCTCTGAAGCCATTTGTTGGATTCTGTCTAATGATTATCAGATCCACCACCTCATTCACCTCCTCGATGACCTCGTCATCTCCCCTCCCTACGCCCCTCCAGCCGCAGACCTATCAACCGTCCTCAAAGTTTAGTTTAGTTTAACCAACTAGGAATCCCCATTGCCCAAGAAAAAACTTTGGGTATTAACCTCGACCCCCTGAAATTCAAAGCATCACTCCCCAAAGAGAAATTAGATTGAATAATCTTGATCTCTTTCAACTTCCTTACTCAACCCCAGTGCTCCAAACGAGAACTCCTCTCAATTTTAGGGCACTTTAACTTCGCCATGCACATTATTCCACAGGGACACAACTCAGACACAGTGGGGTTGACTTCATGCCTCGGAGAGGCTATTTTTTATTAAAGAAATATGACAAAATAAAGTGTCCAGGGGAATAAAAGTGTCAAAATAAAAAAGAGGAACTGGTGTCCTCGTCGTGCTCCTAGGGTTCGGTGAGGGTCAGGCAGTGTAGAGGGGAAAGGGTTCTGGGAAGGGGCAAAATCCAGGCAGTTCAGGCTGCTCGCATCTTGGCCGCTCGCCTCTCTCACTGCAACATCTTGGCGGCCTCTTGCACCTCTCGTGGCTCGCTCTTTGATCGGTTCGCTTTCTGGACCGCTTGCTCCTCCAGCGTCAGCCTGGCGTCGCTTCGCTGCCTCCTTCCCGGACCCACGAGGACACCAGCGTGCATTGTCCTTATAACGGCAATGGTGATGAGGCACCATTAGTCTCCGCTGCGCATCATCACACGCCGCCAGACGTGCACAGTCCAGAACCTGGAGAAGGGCGACACTGAAGTACGGAGGAGGCGATGATTAGCTCGCGAGGCCGACTGCCTAGTCACACCAGCTATGGATTTCTTTCCTCTCCCAATGGAACTCTCTTTTTTTTCTATAAAGATTTCCTAGCCAACCCCATTGACATCCATTTATTCACTGACGCTGCTCCCTCCACAGGCTTCGGAGGCTTCTATTGTAACCGATGGTTCACCTCCCCCTGGCCCACCGCACTAGCTGAGACCCGCCCCACCAAGCCTCCAGTGCCCTGTTCGAATTATTCCCCATAGTAGTCGCCGCAGCCCTCTGGAGTAAAGAATGAACCGCCTCCTGCATAGTTGTTCATTGTGACAATGAAGCCACAGTCCATTGCATAAATAAGCATAGCTCCCATTCCCCCTCCATAATGCCTCTCCTCAGACGCCTAGTCTGGATCTCCGCTCTCAACCAATTTATCATTACTGCCAAACATATCCGCGGAAAAGAAAATACCATTGCTGACTTAATGTCTCGCTTTCTTTTCCAGAAATTCAGGACGCCGGGGCCAGATGCCGATATTTGCAGCTAATATACCCTTAAGCCATCCCTTAAGACCTCTTCTAGAGCATTCCCTCAACTCGATGCTACGAGCCATAACCAGAGAACATTGCAATCCGCTTGGAAAGCATTTAAAACTTTACATTTAAACTACAACCTGCCATTTCCTTACTTTTCCCTTCTAAACATTACCTCATTAATATCTTACTCTAATGCATCTAAGCGGCATCCAATTGTTCCATAAACTGCTATTCGGCTCAATTTCCCCCGCCATCTCTAACAGTCAAACTAATCTCATCATCAAAGGCTTCCAAAAGGAAAACCCGCTCCGCCCCAACCAGAGGCTCCCCTTAACTCTGGAAATTCTAACGCATTGCATTTCCACTCTCCACTGAGGTTATTGCAACCCCTTTATAGACTGCACCCTAGACGCTATGTTCACACTAGCATTCTTCGGCTTCCTAAGAGTCTCTGAATTTACTACGAACTCCCCTTTCAACCCTTCCATCAACTCAACCATTTCCGATCTCACAGTCCAAAATAATGAAACTATGTCCTTCTTCATTAAGCGCAGCAAAACCGACCAGCTCATGAGAGGCCATTACGTATACATTTTCAATTTGCAGTCCCCCACACTCCCTTATCAAACCCTCAGAGCTTTCTTAGCTCTTAGAAGCTCTTTCGCCTCTTCCCCCTTTGATCCTCTCTTTACCTATAAGCATAACCAACCTGTATCCAGGTTTTGGTTTCAAAAGCATATTAAATCCGTTCCCGCAAGATCCTGATTTTCCCCAGCCAATTACTCATCCAATTCTTTTAGGATCGGAGCCGCTACATCAGCAGCCGAAAGAAGCCTCTCTCCATCCCAGATGCAGACATTAGGACACTGGTCCTATGATGAGTTCAAAAACTACATCCGCTCTGACCCAGCTACCCTTTTGCAAGCTCTTTCTAACACAAAGCCTTAAGCCTCCAAAACAAAAAGCATACAACCCACTTCTTTGGAGGGCAGTCGGAGGCTGATCCGCTCTACCGACTCGCCTCCCAAACTGCACGCCAAAACTGCTTCTTTTTGATTCTATCAAACTATTTATTAACCTCCTGGGACCGGCAAACGCTCATATGCATTTTAAGGTGTCTTCTCCTGATGACGCCAATAAGAACTTAAATTACACACAGTTTTCATCGTACAGATGAGAGCAATACATCAATCGAATCTGTCTACTTTAATTTGTATACACATATAATAACAACACATGCATTTCGAGAAGACGCGCTCAGAGGAATAAACCTCGGATTTACGTTATATCAGACAAGAAGAATGTAGACTCGAGGGAGTCACGCAGGGATTGCCGTAATAAGTGAATAATGCTTATTTCTTGTATTAGTGTGCTAGTTATTATGGCTTAAACGTGAAAAAAAAATTATTGTTATGCTTTTCCCAAACTACTGTATAATTCCTGACTAAAATGTTTAAAATGTACGAGTGAAACATTTTGCGATGCTGTTTCTAAGCTCCATGTAGTAGACCCTAAAACAATACTGTATGATAATAGTGCATGATGAATGCTATGAGTCTAACAATGTTTAGACCTTAATATAAATATATATTCAGAAATCTCTTTTATAAATATATATCTGTAGATGTATTTTAGTGATCAGAATCACAGCAGCACAAAGTCCTGCCTTCTCTCGCTGATGTTTACTATCACTAGACTGATATTCTATGGTAATAGAAGCTTTTATTTTCTTAAAAAGATGCAGCAAACACTTAAATATTAGGTATTATGTTGAGGTTTCACTTGTTGAACAGAATCTGTTTTCAGGATTGACTTGTCTGTTCACATTATAATTATACTGTATTTTAAATAAAATACATACAACAGTTTTTTCTCACATCTCATTTCTTACCTGACTTACCTGTCAGTGTCACTAATGGCACATTAGCGGAGGGGTCTTTGTCTCTTCAGGTGATAATCACTGAATATTAAAGACCATTCTCACTCCCCAGCATACTGGCTTTCAGCTTCAAAACATGTCTTTTAAAATTTAAAACACTATATTGTTTTCTCAGAAAAAATAAAAGTGGAATAAATTTCACATTATTCTAAAGTAAATATCGAAGCCTAATAGTTACTCTCAGTACTGTGCAGGACTATTAAGTATGAGTTAAATGGCCTTATTTCAGCAATTTTTTTTTTAACAAAACCTACTAACCACGCATATTTTTTTTCCTGAAAAATGCAAACATGTAAATTCATTTTGGTCACATATTATTGTAGAACAGTTTGTGCTGATTACAAGAAAAATACAGGTTGGTCAATGATATGTTCTAAGTAGCTGAAAAAAGCACAAATATCAGAGCATGGTCAAACATCTCAACTGCCCCAAAATCCCCTCAGACACCAGACGGTTAATGAAGAGCAGGCTCTGGTGATGGAACAAGAAGTCGAAACTCTTCTGAGGAAGGAGGCCATAGAGGTGGTCCCTCCTCATGAAAAAGAGTGCGGGTTCTACAGCCCCTACTTCATAGTTCCAAAGAAGGTTGGAGGGCTGAGGCCCATCATAGATCTCAGATTGTTGAACCGCTCAGTTATGAAACTGAAGAATGCTCACTGTGAAGCAGGTCGTGTCACATATCTGGTCTGAGGGCTGGTTTGTCACGACAGATCTAAAAGATGCGTACTTCCATGCATCGATCCATCCTTCACACAGTAAGTTCCTGAGGTTCCCTTTTGAGGGCATAGCATACCAATATAGGGTTCTCCCCTTCAGCCCTGCACTCTCACCCAATAAGTGTACGAAGTGTGTGGATGTAGCACTGTCTCCTCTGAGACTTCAGGGGAAGTCTTTGCCGAGTGAAGCAAGCAGATATCAAGATGTTAAGACAAATAACATAAGAGACAAGATAAGAGACAAGATAAGAGACAAACACGTGACAACACATCACTAGTTTCGTACATAAACCACCAAGGAGGTCTGCGTTCCCGCCCCTTGTACAAGCTGGCACACCAGATTCTTGTATGGGCCCGGGACAGATCCCTTTGACTGAGACCCATCTATATACCTGGGCATCAAAACGTAGGAGCAGACATACTGTCAAGGCATGGGCTGGGGCCCGGGGAGTGGATGCTTCACCCCGAGGTGGTGGGTCTGGCAGATCTGAAAAAGTTTATTACAGAGCAGAGGTAGACCTCTTCGCTTCAGGAGATAATGCACAATGTCCCCTCTGGTACTCTCTAGTTCATCCAGCTCCACTAGGACTGGATGCCATGGTACAGACGTGGCCGAGGCTTCGTCTGTACGCTTTCTCCCTGATCACTCTGCTCCCAGGAGTTCTGGAGAGGGTACGCCAGGACACGGTCAGTCTACTATAATAATAATTCTATAAAATGTTAGTCTTATTAGTTCCAAGGTTGTTGTTTTTTTCAAGACTTTGGACCACTCAAGTTCTAAATCTGTCCTTTTTCTGTTCCTATTTAAAGGATTTGGATGTGTTGGTGCAGGTGTGTTTCAGCTGGAAAATTAATTGATAATTTGCCAGTATTAGCCACCTGCCTCTTCTGAATGTCATTATAGCCCTAGAGGGCTAAACTTTTACCTTCAGCAAAGTAAAACTACAGAGAATTTTTGTAAGCTTCTGAAGAGCTCTGAAGATGAAGTTTAGAAGCTACGGAAATTAAAGTGTGGTAAGCAATGGCTTAAAAACCCAAGCAGATGGCATAAAGATTTAGCCAGAGCTCCGAGATCTCTAAAGACCGCTCTGTCTGAGGTGCTGCAAATGGTATTTAGAGATGGATGGAAAGAACTAATATAGGATGACAATATCTCTTTTTCTTTCACTTGGCAAATTTACTCATTGTTGCTTGTTCCACTGCTAAAAATAGATGTAACAAGTATATGTCATATTCAACGTTGTATTCTGTTTCATGCTGCTCCAACAAATAAGAAGATATTTAACACCCAAAACTCAATAGCCATTTGATGTTGGAGCAGTCTTACTGCCAGTATATGTGATCTGAAATTTTGATTTCCTCACAGTCTACCAGCGCTTCTTAAAAAAGCTTCAAAAAAGCTTCTTTAAAATCTTGACATATAATTTAATTCTATGTATTTGGTCGAGGCTTTCATCCAAAGCAAAAAGATTACATTGAAGGCATACAATTTTTAGCGATCCCTGGGAATCAAACAAGTAGGGGTTCAGATTTAGGGGTGACTTTGAGATTTTGTCCAAAGGCATGTAAGCAGGCTGAGGTTCAGAATCTGCTCTTATTGCTTTTTTTATGTTGTCCCCCCATCGCCATCTAACCTTTTTAAATGATTAATGGTCTCAAGCCAGTGGTTGCTACTTTACACAGTAAAGCCATTTACATATACTTTTTGAACTTTGATACCTTTTTGTCGCCTGCAATATTCGCCATATGTGAAATTGTATTGCACTGCACCCTTACATTAAAAATGTATTATGTATCCACTTTTAGAGCACTTTCAGTTATACAACCTTAACTTGAGCGATAAAAACAGTCAGATTTAGCTAATTTCTCCATAATTTCTTATTCTGTAAATACCATTAAATGTTCACTCTTAAATACTCATAAAATGTTCTCAATGAAATTGCTTTGCAGACTTGCCATCTGGCTTTGTACACTGTAAATGGCTAAGATGGATGGAAGATGGAGCCCTTTTCAGACCTCTAATAGGGCTCTGTCATACAATGACAGTGACGACAACCTTTAATTCACCTTGTTAATTCACAATGACATGGTCGCAAGTCACTTTGTATGTGGGACACATTCCTATCACTGTGTTCTTTCGAATTAGGGTTTGTTCAAACCACACCATGATTTTCATTTCATGCTAACTGGCATTCAAATTTCATTAAAGATACCATTTGATTATATTGTAGCTGTGCAAACACATGTATCTCCTGGAAACAGATGAGAATGGTTTCTCTGGCGGGACAAATGTCGTCGTAAATCTTCTCTGTTGGCTGCAACTTGTGCGAGTCCCAGATGGGCAGTAGGGTTGGATACATGGGCTGTGCTGACTACTGAGTACTGAGTAGAGCACCACAGATATGGAAAAGATCTGTCTGCCGGGTGACACCAAATGAATTTGGATTTAAATCAGGAAGCAGGTGAGGCTGGCTCAGTGGAACAAACAGATGCCAGACAATGGCATAGCCAATATTTTGAAAATCTTCAGTCTAAATCTGAAGACAAGGGTTTTTTTTAAAAAACCTGTCCTTTAGGACCCCCACTGCTGCATATTTTGGATGTAATCTTACACACCTGACACCTGATCAGCATTTAAGTAAAAAGTATGTTAGGAATGGCCAAATCAACATTCATTTGTTATATTCTGAGAAAAAAAAAAACAATGGTGAACTCAGTAACATGAAAAGACCAGGATGTCAGCAATGATGATGAGGACAACAATGCTAACTCTCAGAAATAAAAGTACAAAAGCTGTCACTGGGGCAGTACCTTTTCAAAATGCACACTTTTGTACATATTAGGTTCAGATATGTACACTTTTGGCTTTTTTCCACTGAGGGGTACAGTTCGGTACAGTACGGTATGGTACACAATTATGTTGGTTTCCATTGTAAACGGTAACAAAATACCACAGCTGTTTCTCAATATTGTATTTCTCAAATTGTACCGTACTGTACTGACAGTGGAAACAAGCTATTTAAGTACTAATATGTACTAGAGATGCACCGATCACGATCGACCTATCTGTGTGCGCGTTTTGTCAGTAAAGCCGGTCCTGTAATAAGTGCTAAATACCATCAGGTGCGTGATTTGGCATTGAGCCATATATACTACACACCGCCGTTGTTCGCTGACAAGCTGCGCAGATCCACGCTGATTATGAACATGGGTTTGCGCAAACCGTCGTGATCGGTGCATCCCTAATATGTACCTTTAAGGTACATTTAAGATACCAAAATGAATCTTTTAGGTACAAAAATGTACCTTTTAAAAAGGTACCAGTCCAGTGACAACTTTTGAACCTTTATTTCTGTCAACTCCATGGTTAAAGAAAAAACTTCATAACATCCAGTAGGCTTCACCAGTGCAAATAAAGAGAGTTCACCACAAGATGTAAACAAGGCCAGATAAGACCAAAAACATATTTTAAAAAAGTTAGACCACTTCAGGTATGCCATCTCCAGAGAAATTCTGTTATGAATGCATAGAGGGAAAATGGCAGTGTTGTTGTGGTAAATGACTGCCTGAATTGATATGAAATGTTAATGACTCTAACAAGAATAAACCTTCTTAACATTTATTCTAAGGTCTAAAGAGAGTACTTTGTACAAACATGAAGGTCCTGTTTCAGATAAAGTCCACATAAGAATTTCTGTCATAAGCTGTTTGTTTTATGTGAAAGTACGAGGGGCAAATTTGAACAGAGTGGCTTTATGAAGTGCATCCTGCACAACACAGTTCATGCTCATCAAACAGTGACTGCACTAAATTGAGAGAAATTTCCACAATGCTTAACACTGCCCTACTCTGTAGTCAACACAATTACACTGAAGCTGATAAAATGTGCAATTGGAACAGCAGAAAGCATCTCTAACTTCAGCTGTATGCACCTGGCAACCAGATTGAAAAAGAATGAAATGAAAATTTAAAATAATTTGAAAAGCAGAAGGACAATCAACCAGAATGCTGGTCTGAGGCACTCTGTTGCTTAGTTAATATTATTCACAGCATGCATGTGAAATAAATAAATTATGTAAATATGACACAGAGGAATAGGAAAGAAAAGATGATTTTCCACAACAAAGTCTCAGAAAACAGCAGGGTGCTTTAGATCCTGTGCAGTGAAACAGGCACATATTATTCATGTATTTTCTGTTGCATTTTCCTTGCAGCCATCCCACAAGCCATCTGCATGGTTTTCCAGCTTACGCTCCACTACCAAATACAGGCACAGATCCAGCAAATTTCTTGACTGAAACTGTAGTATAGCTGTGACTAGCATCACGGTAATAACCCTAAACTGTTCTGATCTTCTAACTCTGGCTGCTGGGGCAAATGTAAATCTGTAGTGACCCTTGCATATTAACACAAAAATGATGCTTAGTGGGGGAGCATAAGGTATTGATCTGTTGCCAGATGTTTTTGGAAATGTCCCTTTCACCCATTAACTTAGGTCAGATATTATCTCACAGGTCACCAGTGAATTTACATTATTATTATTATAATTAGCCATTATTATTACAGATCAGACATGA
>JAUCMT010000272.1:0-14571 GCA_032357475.1 Enteromius thamalakanensis
GGCGGGCTTAACCTGCGTCCATCAGATGCCTCTGTATACTACTGGATGAATCTACAACCAATCAGACCACTCATTCCGATGATGCACAGTATGCGTAGTGACAGAACTTGAAGACACCGTAACCAATTGTAGCTAGCTTCGTTAAAGCAGTAGGAAAATGTCTTTACTTACTTTAATTAAGAAAACCTGTCATGAAAATGACAAAACAGCTGCAACAGCAGAGTCGAACGATTGTTGCTGCTCGGTACATGCCATGTTCAAAAGCAGGTATGGTCGCAGAACTGTTGCGTCATCGCGTTACACCCGCCTCAGTCATGCCTGGGGGGCGGGAGCTCGTTTCTCATTGGTTCCCACTTTTTGGGGAATCTGAAATGCCTGAAAATGGAAACTTGACCAGACTAACTTTGCTCGCGAAATGAATGTAGCGTCAATGGAAGTATGGGCGGGCCCAGGCTAGGAATTTGGGGCATTTTTAAGCCTGTATGTGGATAGGACATAGGTTAGAGTAGAGATAGGAACCGAATGGAGAGGGGAACAGAATCAGGTCAGGGCTTGAACTGAGGTGGCCCGAAGCTTTACGTGATATGTTAGAGCACTGCCCACAAAGAATTTTTTTTTAAATTAATGAAACATATAAATTGAATAGTGTATTTTGCACATGATAACCAAAATTACAGTCCTTAAAAACCACATCAAAACTGGTCCCTCAAGTTATACTGATGTACATTGTTTGTTAAAAAAAAGAAACAAAATGTTATAAATTATATTAATGCTAAAGAGAACCATTTTCAAAAATAGCCTTAAAAGTCAAGGCCTGGTAGTTTATGTACGAAGATAATGTAAAGTATCATCAAACTGGATTTTTTTTACATCCATGTTCAAGTTCAGACTTTTAAGTGACTATGTGGGAATGGTTATTAGCTAGTGCAGGTAATATCAAAAGAGTAGTTAGCCTGGGAAAAATATTGTTCTTTTATGCTCATATTTTTTGTGAGCACTCACTTTTACAAATCAATATAGAGCCTAATTTTTGAGACATCTCTTTACCTTTCCATCTCTTTCACACCCAGTCTAACAGGAACCATGGGAGGTTTAGGCAGGCATTTCCAGCTTTTGTTAAAAAGCTTCATCTGTAGTCAAATACTGGTCCTTAGAGACATATATTTCTTTGTCAGAGCAATCAAGAGACTGACCTTTGATGATGTATTTAGTGCTGAAACAGACCAAATTGTGCACATAATGATAAAATGTATTAATTCAGCATCAGACAGGCTTGACATTGTTGTCAGGTAAAAATCACACTGAATTGATTCACAGCTTCCCTTTTCGGTTTTGTTTAGCACATTGTGTAATTCATAAGCACAAATTGTATAAGGCAGTTCACAGTTCAGACTTTGCTTTATTTGAACAAACCAAAAGTCATACAGTGTTTGTTCAGCAAACTCGTTCAAGTTTAGAAAAGAATTTCAACAAGCGAGTTTTGAGCTTTATCTTTGCACATGATAAAAATAGCTGTCTGGGCTTTGGCACTGCCAGCGGTGTTTAGACAGAAGCGATTGCTGTGTTGAATTAGTGTGTTTTTTATGGAGCCTCTTTTTTGTTGACATAGCCAGAGAAGGCCATGTGCTAATCCAGCAACAGGAAGTTATGAGTGCCACCACCCTCTTCTTCTGACACATAAAAACACACGGTGCTTTCTCACTTTCACTCAGCCTGTGCTTCTCACTCAGAGACACGTGTGCCAATGCTTTAAACAGTTTGTGTGCATGGATCTTAAGACCTTTCTCGTGTTTCTGTGGTCCGACTTCAGCGAGCAAGGCTGGAGTCGGACTCGGGTCAGTTTCTCTCTCTGAAGCATTGCCACTGCTGAAGGACATGTGAGTGTCACCAAAACATTACCTTTACTGAGGCCATGCTGGATTCACACACTGACTCAAACACTCCCTCACTCATTTACTCACACTACAGTCGCCTGCCAGCATTTCCATCAGCAGAATTAAGGGTATGACTAAATACGTAGGTGGTGTTAGTGATTTTATATCGGGATATATATATATGCTACAGGCCTAGTTCAAAAGTTACAGGTCATTAAGAATTTTTTCAATTAAATTAATATTTTTTTATTCAGAAAGGATGCATTAAATTTGTGAGAACGGCACACTAAATAATTCTAATTAATTAGAATGTAACCAAATGTTGTAATATTGTTCTTTTGTGCTTTCTTTAATCAAATAATCCTTTTTTTGACATTGATAATATAATTTTTTTTTTGTTGAGCACCAAATTGGCATATTAGAATGATTGTTGAAGGATCATGTAATAGCAAAGACAGCAGTAATGATTTGGCGTTGCCATCACATGAATAAAATACATTTTAAGCTATAATAAAAAAAAATTATAGATGTTATAGTTGTTTTTATCAAATAAATGCTGCATTTAAAAAAAAAAAAAATGTTTTTGCACAATAATGTACTGTACAATACACAACGATGTTAACGGTATAGCAGGATTAGTACCTTTTACTTCCACTGCACAGCATATACCATCATACTGCCTTAGCTGAAGACTCTGAGATAAGCATCTTGAACTCTGAATAAACATTATACGTGGTGCTTTTCCAGAACTGTTGACGTAATGTCAACATTGAACCATTCAACCCTCCATTGTTCACAACCCCCTCACACCCTTATCCTCCAACTGGATTTTTCCCCCTCCTCAGGGAATGTTTCATTTTTCCTCATCTATGACTCATGGATGGCCCTCGTTTTGTTGGCAGGACGGCTCGTAGCCGTCTAATATCGGCCGGAGGAGCGGTGAGGCAGGGACAGAACCCTTTATCTCTCACCCGAGCGTCTGATTACAGCCATCTTCAGGGAGATGTGTCAGACACAGCCCGAGTGCTGGACCACAGGATGACGTAGAAACACCTCCCCCTCGATTTATCACTCTCTCCTTCTGTATGTGGGTGTCAACATAAGACTGCATGGGAATGATTCAAAGAACTCCCTCAGAATAACAAATTATAACAGCACAAAGCAAAATGAACAGAGTGTGAAGTCTCCACGTGTGTACCATTTTATTACTTTCCCCGAAATCCATATGTGGTCAATATTTCTTTCAAGTTGAGTATTTTCATCTTTGACAATAAGAGTTAAATAGGTTCTTTTTGCTACTGTGCCTTTTAAGACTTAAACATTAAGAGAACCTTGCCAAAGTTCGAAGAAGTTTGCTTTTAGCCCCTTTAAGTGAATTCGGAAGAGATAGATGGATGATGCCAAACGTCAAACCCCAGATGACTCACTCTTGAGGAATGTAAATATGAAGTGTACGAGATTCATTCATCATTCACTATCCGTGCTGAAACGTACGCTGCTGAACAGGGAGAATTTGTCACTGATTTTGCGCAATTCTAAGCTAAAATTCGTTATATTAGCAAGGGCGTTATTTGCATGCTACTTCTAAAAGGAATTTTATCTGTGAAGGTTTTTTCACTTATATTATTATTGACTGGTTTTCAGTAGCAGATGTTTTCTTCATGTGGCCTGTTTTAGTGTATTATTCTCAGGCACTTGTGTTGTCCATGCTCCCTGCAGATGTACTCCAATTAAACGTTTCCTTTAGCAGGCCACCTGCCCTTACCCATCGGCAGGAGGTGAGGGATATCAGCTCTTGAGAGCGGAAATTGTAAAGGGCTCTGAGTAAATGATTGATGAAGTCAATCCTGACACAGACAGAAGACCGTAGCTGTGATTGTATCTGAAAGTGTGAGAGCGAGTGACATTAAACATATGTTGATTAAGTGGCTACTCGCTTTCATTCTTGTACTCTTTGTTATTATCTTCTTTCTCCAATGTACAGACATTGCACACTACCCTTAAAAAGTTTGGGATCAGCAATATATTTGTTTTCTGAAGAAATCATTCAGCAAGGACACATTAGATTGGAAAATTCAGCTTTGCCATCACAGGATATTAAACTTTTTTGATCAAATAAATGCAGTTTTGGTGTGCATAAGAGAATCTTTTAAAGATGCAAAAAGCTTATTTTCTTTGCTGGTGTATGTAGGCTACTGTATATTATACATTATTTTGCTAAACCTTGCTTTGCTTGTCTATTTCCAGATTACCACACTGATCAATCACAAAGACAAGCTCAAGAAGACTGACAAGACCTTACGGGCCATCCAGAGAGTGGGGCAGGCGGTCAGTGTTGCAGTTAGCCGCTTCGTGGCGGTGGGTGAAGCCATTGCAGCAGAGAATGAAGACTTGAAGGACGAGATGGGACTGGCTTGCTTTGAGGCCCGGAGAGCAGGTTAGTCTGACACTACTCAACTGGAAGAGCAATGACAAATAAGCAGTTTTAATGGGTAGAGTTACCAGGCAACGAGGAACAGGAAATGGACAGCTGGGTTAAACATTGTGGAACTTGTCAACAAGCTCAGGACTGCCTGTCAGGGTTGTACACCATGCAAAATTGATTTTAAATTCCTTTCAAGTTTAATTTTAATTGATGTAGCGTACAGGAAGCGCATTTCAAGTTGGATTTAAGGAGGTTATTATAAAAGGGAATGAAATTCAGAGACGTATATCACTTTAGATCAATTTAATGCATCCTTTCTGAATAAAGGTATTAAAATTACTGACCTCAAAGTTTTTTACAGTAGTGTATAATACATTTAAAATCTTCAAAACGGAGACAAACGACAAGAAAGAAGCCCGTGAGCGAACTTAAACCTTAAACCAAATGTTTAGGGTTTCTTATAAAAACAAACTTTTGCAACTGAAGAATCAATTAACTGCCAAATCTCCTAAAAAATCTGTCAAGATTTATTATAAACTGAAATTAATATGTAAATGTTTTGATAATAACAAAGTTGAGGGAGGAACGCTGGACGATTTAATCGCGGCTAGTTGAGTTGCATTATCTAATCAATCTCCTCGTTACGAATACCCAATCAAATCCTTCGTACCTACTATAAATAACTCCGCATCTCACTTTTTGTGCACCCCTCCTCCTCCCCATCTCCCCCTTAGGTCCACGTCTTCCTCCAGGGGGGCAGACGAAGATCGAGTCGGATGCAGAGCCCTAACCCTCGCCTAGGGTTTAAATCGCTAGAGTCCGCTGTTCTTCTGACTCGCTACCCGGACAGCACGCCAAATTTGCTTTATATATTAATGAGGAAGCTTGAACTCATGGATTAAATGAATATGCACAGTTTAATATAATTAAAGCCTATAATTTGATAAAAACAGGGTTTTTACATTCAAACTGTATGGACGCAGCTGTTTTTGAGATGCATAGAAGTTACAGCAGCTTTTTTCTTTGTACGACGCCTGAATCTGTTGGGGTTTGTGAAAGGAAGAGTGCTGCAGTTTCTCTTCTATTAAACTCTCGATGTCCCATCTGTCTCTGAATAGTTTGCCTAAAAATACCCCACAAATGTGCGTTTCCATATCTCTCGTTTGTGATGAAGTGTTGCTGTGCATGATCTTAGAATAACCAACACACGCACAGAGAGATTTGATCTGTTCTGACGGTTTAAAGAGGTTTACAAAGGCAAGCAGCTGCAGTTATGAAATAAATACATTTGATAGGAGCTGACATCTGTGAGGCTTTGTATAAAAACTAGATCATTCTGAGAATTACTTATTTCTGCATTAACTTATTTAATAGACAAAGTACCCTGGGAATTAATTCACTATCATTTTTTTTTTAAGTTAATAAAAAATTGTAATAGGTCTATATAGGTCTTTCCACTTCAAAATTTACTTTAAAATCTGTTTAAAAGGATTTTTCACGTGTAAAGATCTTAATTGTCATATTTAAAAATGTTTTTTTTTACATTTCTTTTAGATAAATGTCACTTAGTCAGACATTTTATCGTGTAATGATACACTTTCAAGTGTGGCTTAAAGCTCATAGACTTGTTAAAGACTTGAAGTATGTTGTGGTGTCCCTCCGGTCTGAAATAATAGGAGCTCTGTTCTGTATCTATAAATACAGATAGTTGGTGGTCTCTCCCACCTCCCTTCCCATACCTCCCTGGGCAACAACACCGGAATTAGACTTGCGTCAAGTTAGCTATCAGACTCCCCACAGTGTTTGAACACTCACCCACGCATTTAATCCTCCTGATTATTACACGGGCCGCCCATGTATGACGGGCAAAAGTTTAGCCCAAAACACATTTAGGCAGGTGGGGGGAAAAGTCACGTAGACTCGTCTCAGGAGAATAAGTCTGATGTTTTAGAGTGGTGAAATCTTTTTGTTTATAGAAAAACTAGCCAAACTACTGTAGCTGAGGTACGAGAGCACTTTGTCTGAAGGAGATGAAAGAGAGCTTTCATTAAAAAGGGGAAGCCCTGATTTGAGAAATGACCTGTGACTTTGTATGTAACCACAGATGTGAAAAAGTCGACTTCCACGTCTTTAAATCCAGAAGTTTTTGAATTATTAGAGATTACATGGCTGTGCTTTGGCTATGCTTTCATCTTAACGTCAGGAAAGATGGAGAAGGATGTGCTTTGAGTATGGATTTAGTGTGAATTAAATTGCACTGCATAAGAAACCTTGGTTCTTCAACTATGGACCCTTTTGTCTCTGTTTGTTTTTTATAAACAAAATGAATTATCATTACATCAAAATCTTTTGTTTGTTAGCAATTTCCAGCAGTTTTTCAACTGAAGGTCATGAATGTTGTTTTTTGGAATAAAACAGCAGACTTCTTTGTTTTGTTATCACAACTAGCATTATGTATTCAAATTTTATACAATTAAATAATATTTATTAATAAAGGAAAAATTACAGCTTAATTCGAATTTTGAAAAACGCACAATAAAAAATTATTCTTTTTATCTGCCAAATTATATTTACCTTGATTTTTCTCAAGCATGCTTTGATAATTTTGTCTCCTTAGCAACACTTTTTTCATTAGTTTAGCAAAATGACTTGATTTTATACATTAATTTGTGTAAAAATTGCTTTAAATACACAAAATTCTTCATGTGTTTTTTAACCGTTTAAATTATTATAGTGTTTTTCTGGTGGATTTTTAAGAGTGGAAATTTTTGTCTGGAAACAGGGATAAAACAAAATCTACCCAAAGAAGATAGTTGAAAGCAAAAATAAATGACCAGGACATTTTTATTGTGTTCTTAACAAAAATAAATGAAAATCTGTTAGTTTTAATTAAAATCAATACCTGGGCTATAAAAGTATTTGTAGTTAAACCAAAGTCGAACATTTTCTTTACCCGAAGATTAGGACCTCTAGATACAGTTTTGCTTATAATGCATTATTTTCTCTTCGTTTTGCTTCCCAGGGACCTCTCTGTCTTATATAGATAGCTGCTTTTGAGCAACGATTAGATACAGGGGTGCCCAATCCTGCTCCTGGCGATTGACTGTCCTGCAAAGTTTAGCTCCAACTCTAATCAAACACGCATGTCTTTAATTTTCAAGCAATCCTAAAAAACGTAATCCAGGTGTGTTTGATTAGAGTTGGAGCTAAACTCTGCAGGACAGTCAATTGCCAAGAGCAGGGTCGGGCACCCTTGCTATAGTACTTTAAATTAATGAAGTGCATTCAAAATCCATCGGTTCAGAGATCTCAATGTTTTGCTCTCCATGCAAGCCGAACGCCTGAGGCCGTGTCGCTATAAAGCAGAAAACTCTCTGAAAAGAGTTGGCTGAAAATGCCACCGCATCTCTAGTGCTGCTCAAGGGATTCAGCTATAAGCTTCCACAAAGTCGGTGCTTCAAAGCTCAGGAAAAACACAGAGGCAGCAAACAATCCCCTCCAGAAACAAGAATGTTTCAGTATGACCGCTGCTAAACAGGAAAACCAAACAAAGCAGGAAATGTGGGCATTGTGCCCAGTCAGATGACTATGGATAGGTGTGCTGGCGTAATTTGGCCCTCTATGCATCGTTTTGCACAAGGCACCTTGATTGTTAAAACCACTTTGAGATTTAACAAAGAAAAGCTGTCGGATGCAATCAGGAAGGTGTCTTCAGATGGACAAATGTGTCATTGAACAAGGAACAGAGCTGTTTCCCTTCAGAAATTACTCTCATTTCTATGTCTAAAACGTCTGTCTGTATTTCTCAGCCTCTTTCTCTTTTCACTTTTGAATGTGTCAGTCTTTCCGTTTCTTAGAATAACACTGCTTTATTGAGGCACGAGGCAGGGAACTGCACTCATCCAGCGTCCTTTCAGCACGTTCCAACTGGGACATGACACGCCAGTTCTGCCACCCTGCCCAAAAATAAGCCAGCATATAGTATTTGTGTCTAGACAGGGTTGTGTGCTAGTAGACGCCCACTGAGGAAAGTGAGATGTTTATTGATGTTTTTAAAAAGTGACCACCCGGAGTGATGGATTGCTTTGTAAATAATCAAATGGTGTGTGACTTAATGTATTAGTGTGCTCTGGAGTTGAATGAACTTGAAATTGTATATTTTTGTTTTAAAGCAATGGCAGTTTTAGAAATGCTGGCTGGTTTGTCTTTAAGTGTTGGTTTTAAGCATTTGTTTTCGAGGGTGGAGAAGACATGTTATGCGTGTATTTGTTTTTCATGACCTTCTAACAGGCGTTTCAGTGCTAGAGAGGATTTATATAGAGTGCCTCAATGACAAAATATGTTTGAATACTTTTTGTGGCCTATTTTTATAGATTTTGGGAATAAATAAAAAAAAAAAGTCCAAAGAAATTTGGTATCATAAAGGAAAAAATGTATATATGAAATTCAGCTTTCCTATCACTGGAATAAATTACATTTGAAAGTATAGGCCTGTTATAAAAGAAAACAGTTATTTGAATTTTTGAGTTTTTAATGTAAACATACCAAACCCACGATGCAAAAGTTATCACCATTTAAACAGCTGTAAAACAAACAAACAAACAAGAAAACAAACAAACAAACATACATATATATATATATATATATAATGAATTTTTTTTTATATATATATATATATATATATATAAAATTTTTTTCATTATATATTATATTATATATGTGTGTGTGTATGTATATATAAAATATATTAAATAAATACATATTTGAATTCGTACTTTTTCATTATACACTTATAATTATTTTATTTATCTTTTTTATACAATTTAAGTGGTGTTTACATATAGAAAACTTCCTGTTATTGCATTATGTGGTTGATAAAGCATTTTATGGGTTTCTTAATGTTACTGACGAGACCTGAGTGGTTTCCTTATGATTGTTTACTTGCTTAGCAATTCAGTAAAGCTTACCCTCAATCTCTATAATACAATAGAGAACATATAATGTTCTATAGTTAGGGTTCACTTAAGGATTTTATCTTAAATCTTAAGTCTGATCACTTAATAACACACCTCTTCTCGACAATCCACATGATTTGTGTCATTCAGTTGATAATGGGAGTTGAAGGGTAATTAGCGGTTTGAACCCTAGCAACAATATCTTGTTTTTGCATCTAAACTTGTTTGTGTTTGTGTGTGTGTTGTGTTTTTCCTCTGCAGGCACTGCTATAGCTCAGCTGACGGATGTGTCCAATCTGGAGCAGTGCGAGGGTGATGGGCGCAGCACGGTGTTTAGTGACAGGACTGGCATGGTGAAAGCTGCTCGCATGCTGCTCTCCTCTGTTACCAAAGTCCTGGTGCTTGCAGACTGCATCGTTATCAAACAGATTATAAGCTCCCGCAACAAAGTACGTATTGTCTGCTGGGTCCAAGCACTTGTGCACTGGCCTTTACAAGCACTTAAAATGGTACTCATCTTTTTCTGTCAAGTACGAGAGTACACAGGCGAACACACGGGCTACTGGTTGCTCTCAGATGCTATCGCTGCATGGCCACATATTTAGAGTCCTTCTGTCTTTGGAGATAATTGAAGAGACATGGTGCAGGATAAAGTAGGAGGTCTGTCTCAACATTCATGTTGGTGAGATGAGGAAGTGGACAGCGTTGTCTGTGTGTGCGCCTGTTTGTCCTTTCAGATCTGGAGCTAATCATGTCTAGTTAGTGATGTTTGGATGGCCAGGCAGCAGAACAGCTCTCCATTAGAGAGAAACACAATTGAATTTGTCCCTGACCATGCCTGATAACGCCCACTCCTAGCTAGCTAACCTCAAATAGAGGCTTTCCTTATCAATTTTCTCCTATGCTAGTGTCTGCTTCCGCTGAGCCTATTGGTACATTATAAGAGTTTTCTTTCCTATACACTCACGCTTTGGTTTAGCAGAGTTACTGCATGTATGACCACTACTAACATGCACCTTAAACATGGATGAGGGGTTTAAGAATTAAAGAGTATTTTTCTTGTTTAAAGGGATAGTTCAACCCAAAATTTTAATTTGTTTATCTGCTTGCAGGTGACTTTGTTTTTTCAGTAGAACACAAAACAAAGATCTCAAACTGTTGCAGTCTGTCAGTCATATAATGCAAGTTAATGGCAACCCAATGTTCCAAAGAGTCTAAAAAATAAAATAAAATATACACTTTTTTTTGTACATTTTTTGTACATTTTTTACCTCTTATACACCAAAATTCTCCTTCTCTCCTGATTTCATTCACAAATGGACAAATGTGTAATTTCATTTCATTTTTTGCAAAGGTTGCCATTGACTTGCATTATATGACTGTTACATCTACATCTTGAATTGCCTGGAGGTACGCAGATAAACATCAAATTTACATTTTTGGGTGTACTATCCCTTTAATAAACCTTGCCTTGTTAAAACTGCTATATAAACTTTTGCAGCTATTGAAATACTTTAAAAGTCTGTATGTTGTATTTCTATAAAATATCGATTATTGTGTGTGTATTAATAAATACATAGTAAACATACACAGTGTACACACACAAACACATACATTATTATTAAAATTAGATTAATAATATATCATATATTATTTTAGTTGTGATGAATCATGATTAATAGTTTGATAGCTTTAATATATTACTATAAATGATAATAATTATTATTATAAACATAAATTCTACTTTGTATAAACAATTTTAGCATACTCAAAAAAACAATAAATAGTTAATTAAGAATTAAAATATATTATTATAGCTAGGTGTCACATGAGCTAGGTATAACACTTTTTAAGACTTTAACACTCTCATTTAAGAAAATAAAGAAAAAGACAAAGACCTGATGTACTGATCAGAAAGAAAAATCTTATGTAATTTCTTAATTTTTATATATATGCAGTGAGTTTAAATGAGGCAATATTCTTCTTTATTAAGCCTCTTGCTTTTGAGATTCCTAGTTAATCTAAAGACATTTAAAAGAGATCTTAACTGCTTCACACCCTATGCTCAGGTTTGCCACAGTGCCTCTATGCTCTAACTGTATAGCAGCAGTTGTCTCAGTTGAGTCTATTTTTATTTCTTAGGACAGACATGTGAGATAAAGCTCATTTCTAAATAAAACACATTATGAAAGCAACCTTTATGAAGTTATTTTTTCTCTCAGAGCTATAGCTGAGAAAGACGTGGGTTTTATGTATGTGTGCAGGTGCTGGTTACCCTGGAGCAGCTGGAGAGAGTCAGCACTTTTCAGGAATTTGTCCAAATCTTCAGCCAATTTGGGAATGAGATGGTGGAGTTTGCCCATCTCACAGGAGACAGACAGAATGTGAGTGACCCCCCTCTCTCTCTCTCTCTCTCACACACATATCCCCCTGCTCCATCGTTCCCTCGCTTCACTTTACAGATAATCAAACACTGATAAGGACACCTCCTATGGCAGATTTGTATACCTTGTGTAGATTTATACATCAGATGAGGGGAAAAGGGGAAGGTAATGGAGGTTTTAGTTATAGGAACTGAACTGTGCTGCACACTGCAATTTCAATCAGCAGATCTCAAACCCCACTGATAAAAACCTTTGGGGTAAGAAACACTCGACCGCAGTGCAGAGCAGATGGATGGAGCCAAACACTAGAAGTTGGGCTTTTAATGGGAATTCACCATTTTAAGGCTTGTTCAGCATGTGTTTCTAATGCAAAAGCATATGCAAGATCAGGGAATAAAAATAGCATATAAATGCTCTGTTTAAAAAAAAATAAAACAAAATCATACCTACATAGGGTCAAGCTGGTTTTGCTGCTGGGAATTAGATATGAGTTTATCAAGAGCTGATGCTGATGTTGATATATAGAGCAATCATTTTCAAACTGGGGTCCATATGGGGCTTGCCAATGGATTTGCTGAGTATTTGCAAAAAGAAAGGTCCTTCCATTTTAGGGGGCAATCATCAAGGGTTAAAACATTATATCAAATGCAAGATGCCGCAAAAGATGGCAATGGTCAAAAACGTCTGTATGTTTGCATAGAAATATAATCAAATAAAAAAGAAAGCTCTTTTTGAAGAGCGCATATATATATATATATATATATATGTATATTATATATATATATATAATGATATAACCGAATTTGTGAAATTGAAATGCTGACATGGCATTTTTTTTACAGACTAGAAATCTTCATTAATTGTTTTATTATGATTTTTATAAAACTATGTTATAATGTAAGTGTATGGACAGACATATATTTTAAGTAATAAATAAAAACAATTGAAATCAAATTATTTAGTTTTATGGATTTAGTTTTTGTTGTTGTTTTGTTGTTGTTGTTGTAGAAATGTTTTAAATTGATCATTTCTTCTTCAAGGTAATGTAGTTTATGTTTGTATACTATATAGTTTTATAGAATTTAAAATATGTCTCTTCAGATTTGTTACAGACAACAGTTTGTAAAATAGAAGATACAGTCAATTTAATACAACAAATATTTTACAGATAATATTTAAATAATAAATTTTATATATATATATATATATATATATATATTTTTATTTTTTTTTTATTTTTTATTTTTTTTTTATTTTGAAAACTTTGTATTGTCTTAAAATTACCCATACTATTTTACTATATTCTTACTATATTTTACTACTTATGTTTTAGAAGGTCAGTATCTTGTAAGGTGATTCCAATTTTTGGAAATCCAAAAGTGTGCAAACATTGTGGCTCAAAACCGGCCTTTACGACTGCTCGATCACCACACGAAACCATATTAAACCATCAGAAACAGTTTTTTCTTGTAGTGCATGGCCGGTTCTCCTCCTCCAGAGTCCCATCATGATTAGGAAAGTAGTAATATGAATATGAATGACAGCGAGAACTGATAGGAAAGGCTGTCTCATTTCAAACAGGAAGATTCTGTGTATGTTTGATAATGTTTCACAAACACATCACGTTCCTATCGCTGCAGAGCTTTCCTGCCAATCTGCGGCCTCCATCTTTTCAGTTTTATTCAGAAGAACATAATAACAGATAATCACTTCTCCTTTTGTGAACCATGGCTCCCAGCCGGGGTGAGCGAGATCAGGTTCATCTCATTCTCTCCGTCATGCGCACACACAGTCTGTCAGTCACAAATCCCTAATGCCTCACGGCGCGTCGAGTGAGCTCAGCTCTATTGAGTTATATTCCAGCTCGCTCAGTGTCGGTGGAAGGCATTATGTCAGTGCTATCTCTACCAAGGACCAAATTTACCCTTCATTCTAAGCAAGACCTTGAAATATAAACACTGAGGATGAATTCAGTTCTGTAGATCTCCTGACAGCCTGCGTCAGATGCTTAAGATTCAAGTTAAGTACACTTGATTTGTTAGAAACGTTAGTTTTATTAAAGTCCGATGCGTTACATAAACACTTTGTGGAAATCTAAATTGATAACGGTGTAATTCCAGCTTTGTCTGTTGGAAGCGAATTATGAGGTTAAACCTAAGCCGAGATTTCGGAACGCTTGAAAACACTCGAGGCATTGCGTGTTTTCTCAATATTTGTCTTGTGGATTCTTGTTTTCCTCAGGATCTGAAGGATGAAAAGAAAAGAGCTCGGATGGCAGGCGCACGTGCTGTGCTGGAGAAATGCACCATGATGCTCCTCACAGCCTCTAAGGTAGGATTGTGGAAGAGAGTACCATCTGCTGTCTAAAAGATGTTAATATCCGTGAGTGTGTTTGTGTGTAAAAGCATAAGTTGCAGTTTTAGACAAGTTAAACAAATTATTCATGGCTGACATACATTTTGGCGTAAATTATCATTCTGAGTATGACTTTAATTGCTATATATAATATTATTTAAATATCTATAATAATAATAATAACTAATAATTGAACTAATACTTTACCTTCTGTGTGTGTGTATATGTATATATATATATATATGTATATATATATTATATATATATATATATTATATATATTTACACAGTAAGGGATTTGATCACTCTGTGATTTTGCATGTTCTCTTAGAAAACATCATGGAGGGGTCTACAATTTTCAGCATAGGTGAATTTCCACTGTGAGAGACAGAATCTAAAAACAAAAATCCAGAAATCACATTGTATGATTTTTTAAAAACAATTTATTTGGGTGTTACTGTGCCAAATAAATATTTGATCATTTGAGTCAAAAACTTTTATTATTTGGTACAGAAGCCTTTGTTAACAATTACAGAGGTCAAACGGTTCCTGTAGTTCTTCACCAGGTTTGCACACAC
>JAUCMT010000273.1:0-14566 GCA_032357475.1 Enteromius thamalakanensis
TTAGTGCAATAGAAAGCGCCGTCTTTCTTAACGCTGTAATGCCAAAGGAGTCAAAAATCGATTCCTGAGCAATCGATGTCAGCTATTTCAGCACCTTCACTTTAGACAGCGCCTTGTAACGTCGGACGTAGGAGGCAGCGACTTAAGAGGACTCCTAAGAGACAGTTTGAGAAATACACTTAGAATTGTTATCACTTAAGGTAAGATATATCTTAAGAGTCTTCTTAGCGCGGGAATAGTCTGCGTTATCAAGAAACCGTGCCCATATTTTTAGTTAATCATTTACAAGTGAATATTGCCTATATGGACATCGATTAAAAAAATTAAATAAAATAACTTGTAAAACTGCTGTGTTAAATGTGACGCGGTTAAAAATTTGTGTGCACCTAACTTTTGTGCTGGTACACCTATGAAAAAGGCGCACCAGTGCAACCAGTGCAAAAAGTTAGTCTAGAACCCTATCTATTACAAAGGAGATTTAAAGGCTCATTATCTTCCAAACAGAACAAATAAAAACAACACAGAGATCGACCACAAGAATAATCGCACACTGATTAGTTAAGTGTAAATTTGTTAATAAGTGTTAACGAGTGTTAATTTCGGACTCCAACATATTACAGTATTACTGTACTGTACTGTTAACATTTGCATGTTTTGGCATACATTCATTCATCATTCATTCAAAAGGTGCATATTGACCTCATAAGCATCAGCAGGGTCTGTACTGTACCACACGTATTATTACGGCTGGGCGATAAAACGATAACGATATGTATCGCGATAGGCAGATGATCGATATCAATAAAAAATGTGTCTGATAAAACGTTCAATATTTTTTATGTTGATTTTGAACGAATCTTTAATGTGACTTGGGAAGAACGAGTCGTCTCGGGGAGTGATTCGATCAGTCTTGCATGCGCATTGCGAAACGTCCTTACTGGAATTAATTCAACTGTTTCGAGTCTTTGGTTTTGAGTCGTTCGTTCATAACGTGATGTGAAAATTCAGTCAGAGACGGAAAAAGAATTGATTAGGTCATCTATCGAGTCTTCCGGTCTTACCGAGTCGTTCGTTCATCACATGATAGCTCCATAAGCCAAATGAATCAGATCAGCGTGCGTGTACGTATCTACTAGGATTACTAGTGTTAAGGAAAAAACATTTTATTTATACTTTTTTAAAAAATGAACGAGATGACTCGAAAAAAGATTCGTTCATTTTGCTGAACGAGACTCAAGAAAACGAGTCTGTAAGATGACCCGAACTTCCCATCAACAGAAAACACAGTGTGCGAGCTAGTTTGGTTGCATTAACAAAGGGCCAAATGCATGTAGAATCTAGTGCTTAACAAGAATTTATTTGTGTAATATGACAAAAAGCATAGATAGGTAGATAGATAGATATACTTGGATACTTTCTTATACATGTATTTACAAACCCACTCCATCTTTTATTGTGCTTGAGGCATGGCAAAACAAATAAAAAAATGCTTCCTGTTCACACCCAAAGAATTTCCTCTCCTCCCTGTTTTCTGTCCCTGATGACAGGTCTGTCGGCCAGATCTTTCCTACATTCATGGACTGCTCACTGCCGCATTCTGGGAATATTTTAAGACAGTCAAATCAATTCAATCCCTTGAGAATAGTACCATTTAGGTGTATTGGGACTGGGAGCTGAATTTTTGGATGTCCTTATAATCAGCCGAACAATGATAAAACTGACCGCACTGCACCCTGGCCCAAAATAAAACAAGACGAAGCCAAAATAAGAGTCCATTGGGACATAGCGGATTTACCTGGCAGTGAAAAAGCTAAGCAACTTTCTCTCATACCATGTTTCTGGACTGAAAGGAAAGATTTATTAAAAAATGAAGAGAAATGGAGCATGTGTGATGTGATGTAATGAGAAGTGTGGGAGGACGGCTCACCTCCTAGCGTCACATTGCCGTGTAGGAATCGGCCCTGGTAGATGAGGCGCAGGATGTTTGGACTGCTCACTTGCTCCTCTTCCCAGTCTGTTAAAAACAGAACAAATGAGAAAAATTCATGTTTACATGTCTGTGTGCTCACGGTGTCATCACAAAGAGAAACACAAAAAGAGAAACTTTCCATAAAAATCGTAAGAAAGAGAGAAAAATGTAAGCTAGACAGTAGATAGACAGTCATTCTAGTTAGAAATGACATGAGGGTGAGGAAATGATGACAGTTTATTTCTTTTTGGGTTGAACTGTTCCCTAGAAACACACTTTTCTACAAATCTGCACTTTCTGTGGTATAGCTTGCCAAGTTTTTCACTCCTTACTCTCTTCATTCATTTATTGATACGACCCACCGGTCTCTTTCTCACTCTTGACTTAATCAGTCACAAGACTCAAGTGAGGGTCATTCTGTGTCCTCATGAGGTCGAGCTATGCTGTGCTCGTCTGCTATGAATAAACTCTGATGGACCACCCCGATGGAGTTGATGAACTGTACAACAAAGAAGGCCTTTCTTTTTCATCAATATTCCTTTCGACATAATTAAAGGCTGATGACTTTCATAAGAGCTATTCAAAGCGAGAAATTTTAATAAAATTACAAATTCAACTTAAATGAACCCTGGACGTCTTTAGAGGACAAATGAGGAAAGCAATAAAAAAGTAATTCCTGTTAAAAAATAAATAAATAAAAACAGCTGAATTTGGTGTGCTGGTCTCCAACTCCTGAAATGCCATCGAAACAGAAATAAATCAAAAGAAAGAAAACATACTTTTATTAAATGAACGATAACTTTATTCACTTATGACGCAATAATGATAAAAAGTCACACTAAAGACTACATAAACAACTTTCTGTTCATAAATGTATTCTGGGTGACATAAAATAAAACGTTTTTTAAGATCTTTATATTAGTCAACTTTAAAATTCTAATACCAAAATGTCTAACTAATTGGCATTTATTTCTATTTATTTGTATTTCGAATAATATTTTTTATAATAACTTTATTTCGAATACTATTTCTATTACTATTCAAAATCGTGATTACTCGATTTCTAAAAAATGTAATTGTGGAAAACACATAAAATTTGAATGAATTAAAATCTGAAAAATCACCCAACCTTTGGACGCATATATAAATATATCAAAACACCATGGTATTACCATAACTGCACCGTGGTATGTTTGAGAGCTCAATAAAATGGAAAAATGCTTAACTAGAGCTTGTGGTCACATCCCTAAAAGCACTTGTCGTTTCAGATGGGCTGCCAAGGCACAGTGCAGAAACAGATGAAAGAGGAGTCTGCATAACATCTGCTCTTCCCGAAAAATGTATAATAACCTACAGATTCAGCTAGAACTGCATCTGTGGAATATTTGAATGAAAACCGCATTTCACAGGCCTCAGACACATGCGGAGAGACGACCAGACAGATGTATAAACACAAACTCAGACATTCTGTTTTTACCCTTCAGTATTGTCATTGAGTTTAGGTCAGCGTACAGTGAGTGAATCTAGCTCTGTGCAGGATTACCACTCGGTCAGACTCAGATTTGTCTGCGGCACAGATTATCTGAACACAGAAAAAGGTTGTAAAGAGGAATCTACTTAACGCTAGAAAATAATAGCCTGAAATTCCTTCACATGAGCCATTGATGGGATGCATTCAAAAAAAAGAAGTGTTTTAAGGTGTAAGTCATCACGCACCCATTGGCCAGTTGTCATACACGTGCTTGGCGATGTCGGCCGCGGAGTCGTTTGGCGAGAACAGGAACTCTTTTGTTTTACCGCTCACCAAGATGAGCCTCAAGTTGATCTGAAAGACAAACACAAACAATACAGCCATTAGAAGCTCGGTCAGTCTCTACCCCACACTTCCTCAACATCGACATGAAACAGCATTCACAGATGGTTTTAACTGCAGTGTGACGAATTTCCTAGTTTCATACCAAAATAGAGTCTATTCTAACTGAATGATAGTTTGTTAAAACAATGAAGAAATTGTTATTATACTACTGGAAAGCTATGCAGACATAAGAGAGAAACATCTGCTATAATCAGCTAGAAGAGTGTTTAAATGCATTCTAGAAATCTAAATAAATGCAAAAGAAAACAGTAGCTTACATTGAGGGGAAAGTTAAGAATAAAAATAGTATAAAAATAATAAAAACAAACATAATGTCAAACAATTTATTTTATTTCATATTTGATATAGGATCAGGTTGAAAATAACCTGTTTACAGCACAAACTTGACTAAAAGAGTTTTGTGAGCAACCCTATTGGGAAATTTTATATCAAATTTGCACTCATAATACAATTAAATAATTCAATAATATTTAACTTGACCTTTCAAAGGTTGTAAAGGGGAACCATATGTTATTAAAAATAAGTTGCTATTTGTGTAAATTAAATAAATGTTATATAACATTAACATGCTAATGTTTATGATTAAAAAAATATATCAATATTGTGGATACTTACATTTCTGTATACTTAATTAAAATGGTATATGTTAGTTTAAAACAAAAGGTTTTGATGGTTTTTGCTGAAATTCTGATTGATTTGAAACTAAGCATGTCTAAGAAAATCTATCTGTCACAGAACACTAGAGGTCATTAATTGGATGGTTGAGAAATTCTTTCATACATTTTTCATGTCCTTGCAGTGTCCTTCCTTTGATGACTGTGAACCACCCGTCATTCGATCTGCAGCATTATGCTATTTGTACAAGTACCCAAGAAATATAAATAGCAAAAATGTCCATTATCATATTCATTCACATCGCAGAGTGTCGCCCATTTAAAAACAAAAGAGTAAGAGGCATCAAGCTGAGAGACAGGGCCCGGGGTAATGCATGTCCAATGCACGTGTGTTACTAGAGTCTCTGACATCAGGGGATCCAGTATTAAGCTCCTCCTTCCATACACACGCACACACACTGCCAGCTGCAGTGATGTAACAGAGTGAAAACCGCCAGATGGAAACAAAGATCCTCCTAAGCACTTTATAGAATCAGATTAGTGCCAGAAGCAAGCCTGCTCGCTCAAACCTTTCATCCAGAGATCACAACACACACACAATCTTAAGACATCTAAGCACAGAGTTTCAGTCAACAAACAGCCTTACACCAGCATGCACTTGCTCAAATAATGGTTGGATGAACACGCAGACAAACACATGCAAATCTAATTTAGGATCGGATTAGTATGTGGCTATTTCATGAAACTGCTGCACAGGAAGGAAATACCAGAGAAAATCTACTTATTACAGTATTTTTGGACATATTTTTGCCAATTTACTCCTCTTTTTCTTGCGCTTTGAACAGATAGGCTGACTTACATCAGAAAATAGAAAATGAATGCAAAGTGCAACAGAAGGCCCATTTCCTCAAATTTGTATTCATATCTTCTAAATGTTGTCACGATGTCTGTCTTGTCTCTTGGTCCTCATGTTCAGTTTTGATTTAGTTTCACACGTTTTTGCCTCATATGTAACCAACGCTCCTCTCATCAGTGTTTCACTCCCTTCCAGACGTGTTTCCATGTGTCCTGTATTATGTCTTTGGTTAGTTTTGTCTTTAAATCGTGATCTGTGTTTCATTCAGTGTCGGACATTGTTTGTATGTATGATTGTAGTCTTCGTGTTTTCGTTAGCCTCCTTGTATCCTGTGTTTTTGTCATTAAATGTTGCACGTTTCTTGGAATTCAAGTCTTCCTGCCTTCCTTCGCCACTGAGAAGCGAGGCCACATTGTGAAAAAACGACCAAACACGCCACACTGATCCTCCGAGACCCACCGTTGGAGAACTATGTGTCAAGGTTTTATTGACTTGGTGAACAGTCAGGTCTCGGAGATGCAGCTATCATCACCGAGTGTAAAGCCGGTGCCCACGGTTATAGCTCCGTCGAGCTTCCGGACACCACGGGACTAAAATGGAGGTTGGCGGTGTTTATTAGCCTTATGATGGTCCAGGTAAAGGCAAGAGGGCCACCTAGATCCACCGAAGCACCATGAGAGAGCCCTCCGGGCCCCGCACTGACGGAGAACTGTGCCGAGAACAAGCAGCGGGCTGCACACATCTCCATTCCGCCTTCTCTTCCTGCCCAGATCCATTTCCGGAGATTCAGTGCCAATACAGTCACCTGCGGATTGATGTAGAGTGGGAATTATACATGCTCATTTCTGCGGACTTCAGTCTGCGATTTCCAAATTTAGTTGTCGGCCAGGAGAGCCAATCCAGATCCCCGCGGATTCCAGTCAGCAGTTGTCCGGTCCCAGCCCCGAATCACGGTCAGTATAGCTGTTGCCATTTCCGGTGACCGAGCTTCGGCCAGGAGTGCGGATCCAGTTACCTGCGGAATCTAGTCACGGTCAGGAAAACCGTTGTTGAATCCTGTGTCTGTGTCACTGTCAGGAGAACCATTGTCAGGTCTGGTGTCCGAACTTCAGCCAGGAGTACTGATTGAAATCCCCACAGTCTCCTGCCCACAACTGTCAGGTCCCAGTCCCGAATCACGTCCAGGGGAACTGTGTGTTGGTTCGGTCTCAGAGTCACGGCCAGGAGTGCTGATGTCGGGTCGTAGTCCCGAATCCAGGCCAGAGTGGTCCCCAAACCATCCCTCCTCAATAGCACACGATGACCCAGGGTCGGTACAGGCGAGAGGCCTCCCCAAGAATTTTTTGTTTTGGAGTGGGGGTAGATGTACCTGGGTCATGATGGGGAGGGGTTGGACAGGGATCGAACCGCTGTGGCCACCCAAGGGTCCCGGTTGTAACCCGTTTGTAACCCTGCCCCTCTCATCAGTGTTTTACTCCCTTCTATCCATGTTTCCAGGTGTCCTGTTTTGGGTCTTGATTAGTTTTGTATTCAAATCATGATCTGCGTTTCATTCAGTGGTGGTCGTTTTTTTATGTATGATTGTATAATTTGCATTTTCATCAGCCTCCTTGTATCCTGTGTTTTTGTTGTTAAAGGTTTCATGTTTCTCGGAATTCGAGTTTTTCTGCCTTCCTTTTCCAATGCATTTTTTTCTTACATGAATATCTTGTTCACTTACAATACATCGCATTTGGAAGTGAAATGGGTTGTTGCTTCATATTGACCTATTTCAGCACCCCTGGTTAGAAATATACAGCATTTCCAGCTCAAAACTAAAGCATGGGTGTCATTCTTTTGCACAGACTCCTTCAACGCGCTGGCAATCAGCAACCAGCGCTTCATCAAAAACATCAGGACGGCAGTTCTTACGCAACGGAACACCTCCTAGTTTCCATAGAGATGGTAACCGTGGCAGCGGCTCCTCTGTGAGAGCGCTGACCTGAATCACCTGCAGGCAGAGTCTTTCTTCATCTGTCTCTTCCTCTCTCGCCGCAGCTCATCTTTCATTATGTCACTCCATCTTTGTGTAACGATGGCATATCATCTCCACCCGGTAAATGCCAAGCAGACGCTGATTTATACGATGTTCCCAGAGGTACGCAGAAAGGAGGAAAAGCTCTAACAGCAGAAATATGTGTTATGCTGGGAAACATTCCATCTCCTTGGTGAGCAGACGAAATCTCACTGTGACGTAATACGGCATGCAGAGATGCCTCCGAGGAACTTCAACAACAACAACAACGTCAGCAGAAAGCATCCGCTGGGGAATGATTTCATAGGAGAGGGTGATGTTGGCACTGGTTATACCAGTGGCCGGTGCTTCCCTCTCAGTAGTTGCTATGCCAAACATTATTACACAAGTCAAGTAAGCCATCTCTGCTCCTGCATCCCTACAAAACATTTTTTTTCACCAATCATAGCCGAGGAATCCCCACAACCAACCCTTCAGGGGGATGTCTGATGTAATCACCCCCCAGCGCTCTCCTGTACACACAAACACACTTTCCTAAGGACACAGACAACACGTAACACCTCAAACATGACCGATGGGATCTCCAGTGTTATGGAAAGGTTTGCTTATGTGAAGACAGCAAACACAAGGCAAAATAAAGGCTCTGACAATAGTCATTCCATGTAGAAATTGCTAAAAATATCGAAATCATACATCATTTTTTGTTTGTTTAAACCTTATATAATACAATATTCATATAATATTTATACATATATTTGTAAAAAATATATGAAAAAAAATTAAATATTAAACTAGCACTTTTTATACTTTTTTTTAAGATTTGGTGTTAGTTTTATACTATGATATAAAACTATGTGCAGAAATTAAAATAAATATTTATATTTGAAAATAAATAAATAAATAATTATTTGCATTTGAAAT
Organism: Enteromius thamalakanensis; assembly: GCA_032357475.1. Taxonomy (NCBI): domain Eukaryota; kingdom Metazoa; phylum Chordata; class Actinopteri; order Cypriniformes; family Cyprinidae; genus Enteromius; species Enteromius thamalakanensis. The sequence goes on from JAUCMT010000273.1 coordinate 8,251, forward strand.
GCTCTTTGAAAATAATAGTCTCTTTTTATTGCCATTAAAGCGAAAAAAAAAAAATGAAGATAAGCATAGGAACCTATATTTAGGAGTTCAGACGCAGAAGCCTTAAAAGCTGTTTTTTCATTGTGCATTACAATTAATCTCAATCAAACTGCGGTTGGGTTATTTTTATTAGGTTAGTTGTACACAATACAACACATAGCACGATAACATAATACAAAGCATAAAAAAACCTCTTTTTTTTTTATTTTTGCTGTCACACAAGACGTAGTTAGACATCCTGCAGCGCGATTCAAGCGAATTAAGCGGCGCATTAAACACGCCGGTTTTACTGCACGCATAGGCAGCACGAAAAGTTGCAAGTATGCAGAGTAGGAGTAGCGTGCTATCATATTGGCTCTGATATCATATTTTTCTGTCGTATTTTCCAGTGTTCTTCTCCGAACACTGTGCGCCGCCTTGCATGCTATGTGAAAGCTCTCATTCGTTAACACGGGCGCCGATCCTGCTAAAATGTAAAAAAATAAAAATTTGTTTTATTTATCTGTACTTTTGACTTTTTAATTTCATTTTAAAGTTAATTTAATGTAATTTAACTCAGTGATGTAAAGATGTTACTGTTATTTAATTTTGTACAATTTAGCTTTAATTTGAAAACATGTACAGACAGCAAATTTTAAGTTGCTGCTAGATTGCACTGTATACTGTATCTCAGTTGAGGAAAAACAGATTTCAGCAATATTAGTAATCTGTGTGTGCATTTTCCTTGATAACAAGCAAGTTGAGCCAAAACACTTGTTTATCGTATCACAATCGCAATTTTGACTGTAATAATCCCAATGTGACATTTTTACCTCATGCAGGCCTAATATATATATATATATATTATTTTAGATGTAAAAGCTAAATACTTCCATTTTATTGGTCTGTTACTAGTACATGTTCATATTACCCTTATATTACACATATGTCAGTTTAGTAAATACCATATGTTCATTGAAAAACTGTGATGAATAATACTGAATTTTGACACCTGTATTGTGATACGCACTGTAAGGTGCTTGTCGTTGCCAAATAACACCTGCAGTAGTCTTTCCATGGCTGACTAGTTGTAAACAGATATGTCATCCAGAGCAGGTGTTTTAAGTTTTACTTTAGTTAAAGACAGAGCATGAAATACAAGAGATTGTTTCTGGCAGTTTCTGGGTATCTCAAGTCGAGCAGGAGATTATCTGCTTCAATTCAATTCAATTCAAATTTATTTGTATAGCGCTTTTCATAATACATATCATTGCAAAGCAGCTTTACACCAAAGTAAAGTTTACAGTAAATATAGTAGTAGTTTGTACATGTACAGATGTGAGATAAAGATCACTTTAACAATCAAACAGACAAGGAACTTCTCTGCTTGAGAAGGATATACAACCTGGTGCTTCGTGAAGAAACATAGAGAGAGAGAGAGAGAGAGAAAGCAATGCTGACATTAATGAGTGTATTAGACAGGACGTCTGAACTAAAAGCAGCCACAACAAATGCTGACCACAGTGGATGTGACACGTCGACCGGCTTTGGCCCATCTCAGAATAGAGGTCTGCCAGATTGTTCTGGGAATGACATTTATGCAATAGGGGACAGACACACACTCACAGCACTTACGCAACCGCACATCAATGAAAACAATATTAGATACGATGCCTGCAGCAGAGATTTGTCTGTTTTGGACGGAGAGGAAATTACCGAGTTCTATGGTGGGATTGGCTATGTCTGCATAAGCTGGTTAAAGTACACTGACATGACATTCTAAAACAAAAAATGTCACCTAAAACACGATTGACTGATTGTAACCACACAACCCCTAATGCACGCTTGATTACAAGAGCAACATTAGGGTGTCTTATCAACAAACCCAGGACTTATTCTAGTTCACTACAAAATTATATTTGTTTAAAGCTATATATCACAGCAATAAGGAAAAGACTATGGTTAGACATGACAATGAAAAATGTAGAGGAAAAAACCACATAGCCCAAGAATAGTAATAATATAATAGTGATGTTCATTAGCAAAAATACCAGTGATGTTTCTGATGGCTTAAAATATCATTATGGCCTTATTATACTGTAAAATTAGAATTTAATGTAAAGACAAAATAGAAGTAAACTGTACAGTACTCTAACAGTACATTTGACATTAGCTTAATAGTTTACAATTACAGAATGCTGTCAACCAATTTATCATGATTAATCACATCCAAAATAAAAGTTTTTAAATTAAGTAATATGTGTGTACTGTGTATATTTATTATGAATATATAAATACACACACATACAGTATATATTTCTACATGCATTTACATCTATTTTGATTTTTGTTATGTATACAGTATACAAATAAAACATTTTCATATATAAGTATCTTATTTTTCTTAAATAAACATGCATACATGTATGTGTGTATTCATATAGACATAATAATATATGCACAGTACACACAAATATACTGAGTAAACAAAAACCTTTTTGTATTTGATCAATTGCTATTAATCATTCGACAGCACTAAGATATTATAGATATACATAGAGAGTACATAAATGATAATAATTATTGAATTATTTTCATTTTTCATGTTTCATTAAACCTAAAAACATTTTTTAAAAGGATATGAAAAAAAATACATTTATAAGAAGCAAGTTTTGAAGCTGAAATATTTTTTTCACAAAGAAAAATCTGTGTTTATTTTTGCAAGTCTAAATAAATGCACAATGTCAGAGCATCCTAACTGCTAAGTTATGTGACGTGACGGATAAAAATAACTCGCTTAATTAAAAGCATCTCTCAGACAAACTAATCATATAAATATCATGACATTTAGAAAAAGGTTCTAAACAAAAAATGTAATCTTGAGAGAATTATTTAACAATAACAGCTAACTGAAGAATCCCCACAGATTTGAAAAAATATATGACCACATTGCTGAACAAAAAAATGAGCATTTTCTCTTTTGGTGTCCTGAAAGTCCATTTCAGTCGGGCACAAAACTCATTCATTCTACTCTGGATTCAGAGTCTGCCTCTGTGTGTGAATTCACCCTCAGTCATACAGAGGAGACAGAAAAAGGAAGCCATCCATCTTCCTCCTGACAGCACAGTGCTTGTTCAAACGGTTTCATCTCTGTCTCTGTCTCCAGGAGTCTGTGATGTGGTTGAGACAGAGGTGGTTTTGAGGACTGCGATCACACTCACTCATCTCTTCTTCATCAGTCAGGGCGTGAGCGGGATTTCACCCGCATATCTTGAGGAAGTGTGAAGCCTGAGCTTTTTAGAGGATCTCATTCCAGAAATGGAAGTGTTGTTTCTTTCCTCAGTTTGAAATTGGGGTATTGGATGCTTTAAACCAACAGTCAACGAATCACAACTAACCCATTTTACATCTTTAATGAATGTCCCTGGTGTTATAGTCAACAAATTATAAGTGCATGTCATTCCAAAGGGGAAAAAAATGTCTTAATAGTTTTTCTGTAAAGATTTAGTGTTAGTAAAAATTGGGGTCAGTAAGTTTTATAAAAGAAATGATTACAGCATTATTCAGCTAGGACACATTAAACTGATTAAACTAGTTAGTAAGGATGTTACAAAAGGTTTCCATTTTCTATTTTCTATTCTATTTTAGAATCCTAAAAAAGGTTGTATGGTTTCCACATTAGATTATGTAAAATATTATTAATGATAATAATAACAAATATTTCTTAAGCACCAAATGATTTCTTGACATCCCACTTGAAGACTTCATTTACATTTTAAAATATATTATTTTAAATGGTGATAACAGTACTGCATCATTAATCAAATAAATTCAGCATTAGTGAGAATTAGAGTAAACAAAAGTGTAGCTTTTTTCAACGCTGAAACAAGTAAAACCTTACTTTTTAACCCTATTGAATATTGTGCTTCACTTATATAAATATAATATGTTACACTACAGACATAAAAGGGACTATGAATGCCATTTCTAAATGCTGTAATTGGGAACATCTATGCATAAAATGATTTTGGCTTGAAAATACTTTGGTGTAACTTATACAAGTTTCTTTTATAAAGCCATTTTTACTATGTTTCAAACCTTTATATTTAGTTTTGTTTCTAAGAGGAGAAATAGAAGAAAACAAAGCATCGATTTCAGGTTCCGTCAGGAAAGGTACATCCTGTACAATCCAGTTTTTTTCATTTCTCAACACGAGACAGAACAGGTTGGTCCACTTTGCAATAGCGATCCGATTTTTTCTCTGGTGAGAAAGTTAAAACCGCTGAATACGGTAAACCACCCATTGTTTGCGTGGGGGATTTGCATAGATATCCAACATTACAGGTCACCTTGACCTCATTCTGAACAGAAGATGAAATGGTCTGGCCTGTTTGCATTAGCAGGGTTTAAAGCAATGAACATGTCCAAAATGACGGATTGAAATGCATGGGAATGGAAGGATAAATGTCTCAATTCAGCCAGAGCCAAAAGCACAATCACAATCGGCATGTTTGATAATAGCTAGCCCATTTAATCACTGGTCTCTAAGCAGACCTGCTAAATGAATAGATCCCAGTCCACAAAATGATTTCTGTTTCATATAAAAGTGCCTTCATGATATTGGGCAGATTGTTTCGGGAGCAAAAATCGGAGACCAGGTCATTCATTATTATGTGATATCGTTCAGTTGTGTGTCAGACTCCTAAATTCTCATTACGAAGAGCTCGGTGCAGGACAAAGAGATAACAGCATAAAATGATATGAGATCTGAGAATTAGATGGCACATTTAGACATGGGAAATTAAATTGCGAGTGGGGCTGTAGAGGAATTGTAAAGCTCCCTGTCTATTTCCAAGACCTCTGCTGATGCCACGATTTTATGCAGGAATCTAAGACTCGCAGTCATGGGCATGCGCACACACACACACACACAGGCAAATCTGCCGTGTACGAGCAACACAAAAAGAGGCTGGATGTTCTCTGCATGAGTTGATGTGCGGTAGGTTGAACATAAAGTGATTGATTTTGCTTTCAGCTGCATTTGCCTCGTCATGCTCATAACAAAGCGAGGAATGGAGGAAAAGAGCATGTGAAGTATTTGCCAGAACTTGAAAGACATGGATATACGTGGAGAGATAGATAGATTTACATATTTTTATATATTATATTTATTTGCATTAGAATAACATGCAGCGTTAAATTGTTCAGCTTTAAAAAGTATTAAAGAGATCATTTACTCAACCTATCTCTTTAAGAAGGTAAAGGGTCATGCTGACTTTATTATTTGATATTTAAAATATGAGCTGTTTTTAATGAGGCTTGCATTTGCTCTCTCTGCTAAAGGCTATTGCGGCTTTACTTTCTCTTAATGCTTATAATGCTTTATCGAACATAATGTTCCTTAATAATCATTGCCATTTATCTGAGCAGACAAGCATGAAAGCTCTGTGTGGCGGGCGTTTATTCAAAACAAAACAAAACATGACGTACAACTACAAAATGCCAAAATCTTTTCCACACTTCCTTGATAGATTGTTTTCCAAGATAGACCACTCTCAATAACCACGATAAGAGCAATCATTTTGCAGTCATTTCCTCAAGATGTCTAGAACGTCCTTTACTCCCATTATCTCGCTCTTGGTCTTCTCCCCGACTCACTTGAGCGGATCGCAAGGTGGCCATTAGCACCAGAAAGCTAGTTTTAGCTTCCATACTTAATCACAACCACAGCACCCCAGCAGCTGCAGTCTCAGCCTGTCTGGATGCCCTATCAGCAGTCCTGAAGGACAATCACTCACAGAGACATACTCGCATGCACTCATCCGGCCAGAATGATGAATCTTACCGGATGGGAAAACATGGGCTTAGGTGAAAATATCACTTAGATCAAGACAAGCCCGTCTGATGACGTGCCAACTACAATAGTAATAAATGCTGAGTCTGTGAATGATTCATCTATGTACAAACTTTTAAGCTAATTACACATCTTCAATAAACACATTAGCAATGTGCGTTTAGTGGGGTTAAATAAACACAAATCTAGAACTCTTCTAGTACTAAAACAAGATTCCTTTCAGTTTCTTTGAAATTCACAATTCTTGATGATCTCTGTAAGTTAGACACATAGAGAAAATATGTCAAGATTTCTGCTTGGGCTATTCTGTATAATGTATATATGGAGAGAGTATGTATATATGTGTGTGTGTGATGTGTGTACAGGGTTTTATATCCCCGTGGGGACCAATTGTCCCCACAAAGATAGGAATACTAGTAAATTTTGACCTCGTGGGGACATTTG
>JAUCMT010000274.1:1102-14560 GCA_032357475.1 Enteromius thamalakanensis
CTTGAGCTGTGTCTACGAGACACTATGTGTCTAAGCGTGACGGCTCTGAATTGTGTGTAAAATCAGCCACTGATAAGTTGTGACGTCACTGGCCAGGAAGCATACAGTATAAGCACGTGGAATGCAGCCGGCAAACTACTATAGCTTTCTGTCATTCTGCGAAGCGCTCTGTGTTTGTGATTGTGAAATCTGTCTCAGAGTTAAAAGTGTCTCTGTGTGAAAGAAAACGAGTGAGAATGTCAAAATCAAAAGAAAACAGAAAGGGGTGAAGGCAGTGCGCAGTTTAGAGTGTGAGCCCATTAGAAAGGTTACTTCTGCCAATGACACAAACACTCACTGTGTAGCTTGCCTGGGAGCGGAGCATGCTGATACAGCCCTTAAGCAGAGTGATAAGAAGGGCTGCAGACACTGTAAGAGAATGCCTCTGTGTGTGTTCTCTTCAATGAAGAGGGAGCTTTCATAATCGATCCTCGCGGCACCAGTCCCGCTCTTGCCACGGCACCTTGCACACCAAGGTGGCAAAATCATGGAAAAGGCCGTTCTCATCAAGATTATTTGTCCCGGTATCAGAGTGATACAGAAACGTAGTAGGGATGAACGAGAATGGCTATAAGATTGTGGCTTCTTCTTTGAAGGCTCCGTCACTGGCCACAAAGCCGCTAAGAACAACTTCTGCGCTGGTGCGTGTCTGCACACTATTGCAGTGTTACAGGCGTACCAAGCCGACCTGCTGAAAGAACTGGATGAAGGAGAGCATTGCGTGCCACCAAGGAAGCAGCTCGTGCTATAGGCAGAACGATGGCAGCAATGGTGGCCACAGGGGAGCATCTATGGCTGACTCTGTCGGATATGAAGAAAAAGAGTCTCATTGACAAGCTCCGCCACAATTCGCGGGCGTCATTTATATGATAGTTCGTCTCTGGTGATGGAACAAGAAGTCAAAAGTCTTCTGAGGAAGGAGGCCATCGAGGTGGTCCCTCCTCACAAAAAAGAGTACGGGTTCTACAGCCGCTACTTTATAGTTCCAAAGAGAGATGGCCCATTTTAGATCTCCGGTTATTGAACCACTCGGAATCCAGTTCGGAAGAGCTCCGCTACAATTCGCAGGCGTCATTCCTTTGACAGTTCGTACAGAGCAGGCTCTGTTGATGGAACAAGAAGTCAAAACTCTTCTGAGGAAGGAGGCCATCAAGGTGGTCCCTTCTCACGAAAAGAGTGCGGGTTTTACAACCGCTACATCATAGTTCCAAAGAAGGATGGCCCATCTTTGGTCTCAGGTTATTAAACTGCTCAGTTATGAAACTAAAATTCAGAATGCTCACTGTGTAGCAGGCTGTAGCATGAATCAGGTCCAAGGACTGGTTCGTCACAATAGATCTAGAAGATGCATACTTCCATGTATCGATCCATCATTCACACAGGAAGTTCCTGCGGTTTGCTTTCACGGGCAAAGCATACCAATATCGGGTTGTTACGTGTATTTCTTTTTCTTTTGGTATTATAATTATATTTTGGTCACCATAAAAGGGGCTGGGGTCCGTTGGCCTTTGTCAGTCCCTTTTGTATTTTTGTTTTATTATTTTGGAGTAGTTTAGTTTGGGCGTCGGATGCGCCGAAGCTTACGGTTTAATTTCTACATTTTTGTTTGGTAGTGAGATTTATTGGGGTTGGGGTTTAGTTATTAGAGTTTTTTTTGGTTTTGTTCAGTTCTTTCTTTTGAAGTCAGTTTTTTTCTCCTTTTCTCTTTCATTTGGGCTTGGATTTATTTATTTAAGTGCAAGTAAATGCAAGTAAATCTGTTTGTTTGCCTCCTGTCATTCATGGTTTACCCCAGCGGCAGTATTGTTTCACTTAAAGGTTACAGATTACCTCTAAAACAACATCTAACTCGTAACACGGTTACTACCCTTCGGCCTTGCACTCTCACCCCGTGCGTTTACAAAATGTGTGGCTGCAGCTCTGGCTCCACTGCGACTCAAGGGCATCCGAATTTTAAATTATATCGACGACTGGCTAATATTAGCGCGATCACTGGAAGAAGCGAGCGGACATCGAGATGTCGTCCTCGCGCACATGAAACGATTAGGGTTGAGACTAAACACCAAGAAAAGAGTTCTCCCTCCAGCTCAGAGAACCACTTATCTAGGTGTGATGTGGGACTCAACCATGGTGCGGGCTCATATGACACCTGCTCGAGTAGATTCATTCCTCACCGCTGTCACCAGAGTAAAAGAAAGCCGGTCACTCACTGTCAAACAGTTTCAAAAGCTGCTGGGCCTTATGGCAGCTGCGTCCAACGTCATACCTATTGGTCTGCTGTACATGAGACCCCTACAGTGGTGGCTCAGGAACAAAAGGCATATCCCAGAGGGGAAATCCCTTTTTCATGATTAATGTGTCACGCCGAGCTGTACGTGCCTTAGATATGTGGGGAAAACCTGCGTTCCTGTATCAGGGCCCAGTGCTGGGAGATCCCGGTCACTGCAGAATGCTAGTGATGGATGCGTCCCTCACTGGTTGGGGAACAATCACGAGTGGCCGAGGTTGAGGCCGAGGTCTGTGGAGAGGTCACCATCTTGGCACATCAACTGTCTAGACATGACAGTTGTAAGAGTTCAACACGTGTTGGTGCGCACCGACTACACCCATGTCGTCTCTTACATCAATTACTAAAGAAGTCTGCGGTCGCATCCCTTGTACAAGCTGGCACAAGGTTGTGTTGTGTATACACACTCCCAATATACCAAAACAGCTTGTAAAAGTGACCCCTTTAAGAGATGGAGCATTTGTGAAACATGCTGTGCATATATTTATTAATTCAAAATCATGATTTTGGTTTCATTTCTATCGCACAGCCCTAAATCAACGAACAGGGCTCTTTCTATTTTGCTGGTTTAGATTCTACTCTCAAAAATATTAGTTGTAAGAACTGGTGCAAAAGCCCCAACTAAACGAGTGAATTAATAAGACACAGGTGCACATAATCCATAACCTGTACCAAAAAACTAAATCCAAAATCAAGAAATGCAACAGAAAATGCAGCCTGAAAAAAAATGCAGCCTTTTTAAAAAAATGTGGTCATCTTTCTCTCCGTCTCATTCGGGTCAGCAGATCCTCATTTGTGTTTTTAAGAAATAAAATAGTCTTGGATGTCACCAAAATGAGTACGACACAGATCAGCTGCAGCGCAGGCAAAGATAATTTCATTATTGAGTTGAATCCTGTTGGCAGGCTCAGCAACGGCAATGAAAGGCATGCCGGTTCAATACCCTCTTCAGAAAGCATGCTTAATAAGACATCTGCTGAATAAATAACGCTCTCATAAAGGCTATTTTGCAGCACTCAAAACAAACCATGCATTAAACACAACCTGAGCTATAAAACTACAGAGCAAAAGGTGCCTAGAAATCGTTTTTTAAAAGAACATTACTGACTTTCGTCCTCCAAGTAGCTGTGCATGCAACTCAATCAATGAAAAGGTCATTAAGTTTAATAAACCTGCAGGATCTATAAACTCTATTATCTTGAAAATAAATAAAAGCTCAACTGGAATAACAGCTAGATAGAATAAACATTTACCCCTGCATATATGTGGCACTAACAATAACCCTGGAGCTTGTCGGCCCAAGATGTAATAGCTCATGAACCACCTGTATTACACAATAGTGTTGAGTTCAAACTCTAAGTCATTCTGAAGGCCTTGATGAGCAGCATTATTTGAGTTTCATTAGTACGTTGTATATTTTAGGACATCCTTAGACCTATATTAATAAATATTTATGTCTTCCTGAAGGTTGATTACTATGAACTGTTGTTGTATGGTTTCTTTATTTTGTTTAAAAACGTAGCATATTACTGCCGTCAAGATGCATTTCTAGAGGAGGCTGCAGATCCTGGATGACATCCTCAGACCTCAGTCATAAAATGAAAAGGCGTCATGCCTCAGACTAAAAGGCAAAACGGGACAAAATGGCATAGTGACTCAGACTGAAAGGCTTCAAGTTTCAGGAAAAAAAAGTGTCAGGTGTCAGGTCTCGGACAATTAGGCATCAGGTGAAACGCACTCTGTTTAAAAGGCATTAGACAAAAAAGCATTGGGCGAAATAAACTGAAACAGGGCTTGCAGAATCGTCTGACGTCCCGGTGCTATTGTTGTTATGATCAGCTGGATGTGCCAGTCAAGATTGAATGGCACTCCAGTCCCCTATGTACTGTGTCTGTGTTTTTCCACTCCATGTATGAACTGTCACCTCTGTACTCTTGTTTCCATTATCCCAGGTCCCTACGATATCCCAACGAGGACGCGTCATAGAGGATTATGCCGAGGAGTTTATTTTGTACAGTCATCTCGCTCAAGCACTTGGAGAGGATTCGGAGTGGAATTTGGGTGAGTTTTTGTTTTCGTTGACGATGCTTGTGATATCAGCGCTATTTCTCAACTCACCCACCAAATGGGGGATGCGACCAAGTTGCGTGAGTTGGTGGACACTGCCAAATATCGATCCAAAATGGAGGATACAGAGGAACACCGGCACAAAATGGTGGCTCTAGCTTCAGCACTTGCTTGTTCACCCCCAGCAATCACGTCGCTGGATGAGGGGAGGTTAGTTCAGAGTATCATCCAGCTCGTGTTCAAGATGGCCGCTGAAGGTGAGGCGCAACCCAAGATGGACACCTATCACGGGAGGACATATCGCAATAAGCAACCCAAAATGGCGATCGATCACGAGAAGCAGCGCAAGAAGGCCGCAGATCGCGACACTTCGCACCGCGAGACCACCACACACAAAAAGGCTGTCTATCCTGAGCCACAGCACCAGCTCTCAGCCAAAGTGGAGGTTCAATTGCAGTCTTCAGCCACCGAGGACGTCACCCCTGTGTCTCCTGGCGTCATGAGTGCTGCGTATGAGGACAGCAAGGCCCGCCCCAAGGCCGAGAAAGTTAGAGTCCAGTTTAATGGACCCCCATTAAAGACTGTGAGAACGGTGGATATTATCAGGATTCTGGCACAGGCCGTTTTTGAGACTTGTTTCCCTGTGTGGCATCCTCTAGTCCGCATTGTACAGGTGGCAGCCCCGTTTCCCCATGTAGAGAGCCATGTAAGGCTCAGTTGGTCCCGGTTTATCAGCCAAAGAGACTCTTTCATGCCCTGTCAGTTCCAGTTTTACAGCCAGGAGTGCTATTCCAAGCCCAGTCGGTTCAGCTCGAGGAGCTGTCATCTGTCCTAGCGATCCCCAAAAAGCTAGTGACAGGTTCCAACATCATCATGCAGCAAGAGGGGCTGTGTCGTGTTCAGTCTGGTCTGGTTACACAGCCAGGAACTGAACGACTGCTAGGGGAGCTGTCTAACACACCGGTGGTCCCGAGACACCCACAGAGGGCGCTGGCACCATCACTCAGCGTAAGGGGCTGAGTGATGTACTGCTGGTTACAGGGCTGCAGCTAGGAGAGCTGCCTGCCCTTTCTGTGATCCCTGTTTCGCCCTTAGAAGGCGTTTATGTCTTCACCCATAAACGAGAGGGGCTTAGTGATGATCAGTGGGGTGCAGGGCTACAGCTAGGGGGGCTGTCGGCCATCCCAGCGGTTCCTGATCCTATCGCAGGGGGCGTCGATTCTGCACCACAGTTAGAGGAGCCTTGTGTTGACCAGTCAGTCCCGGTTACGCAGCATGACGAGCTGCAGGAGGTCCTTGTGGTTGCTAGCCCGCACGGAACGGGTAATAACCCCATTACATGCTACGAGGAGCCGTGTCCAGTCATGTCGGGTTGCAATTTGGGTTTTGTGTGGCCAGATCCGCCAGACTCCATCTGCGATCCGGATTCCACATGGTCGGATACGCCAGACCCACTCTGTGATCCAGACCCATTATGGCCGGATCCGCCAGACCCAGTCTGTGATCCAGGTCCCCAGTCATCTAACTCACCCGCCTGCTCCACCCAGAGGGAGGTCTCTGCTGCATGCTCTGCCCCGGTGGGCTTTTCCACTACCTGCTCCGCCCAGAGGCAGGTCTGGCCAACTCAGAAAGACGCTGTCTGTTCGGTCCGGGAGAGCATTATTATGGACTATGTGGCCCAGTAGGCCATTACGGTCACCTGTTCGGCCCAGGAGGGCATTTCCATGGACTGTGGGGTCTAGGAGGACATCATCATTAATGATGCTGCTTTGGAGAGTCCCATGATTTTTTGGATGCACGATTGTTTAAAGATGTGTTTATTTTCACCAGTCAGATTAAGGACAGCGCGCACCTCCACACCGTGCATATTAATATTGACCAGAGTTGTGAATTTCGTAACGATGTATGAAAGTAAAATAATGGCACAGCTGGCACATGGCAAAGGTTATGCTAGCATATCTGTTTAATGATGCTGTGTAACTTATGGGATATCTTTAATGCTTTCATTCACTGTATCTCATGTGTTTTTATTAATAATTTGAGTTTATTTTAATGTACATATTTGTGTGTTTTTCAAAATAAATAAACTGAATTCATTTTGAGTCTGTATTCATCATACACAGCTGTTGGAACAGCCTTTACGGTAGTTTGGGCATATTATGAGGACATAAATTAGATTAAACTGCATGTCCACCCATAGAAAATGAATAAAAGAAAAAGAAAATAGCACCAACTGATCAGCACAAAACTATTAATGCATGAATTGCCACGACGTCGCCCTTATGAACTGGCATCGTAAAGAAGTTACATCGTGGTGACGTATAGTCACCTTTCACTTACGCCGCTATGACGAAACTTTGGTCACCAGATTACGTTGCAGTTACATAACGGTTACGTTATTTTGTTTGCTGGGAAGTCACTTTGGAAAAGGGTCTGGAAAATTATTAAATGTAAATGTAAATCTTCATTGTCATGGTGATTTTATTGGCTGAAAAAGACTTTAGTAACTGAACAAACTGACTGAGAACCTAAAACAATTTTTTACAGTGGTTGTCACGCCCAGCCGGAGTTGCTAGTAGAGACCTCAGAAGAGACTCCAGCTTTAGACTCATGATGTGTGTTTTATGTCTGTTTTCATCCATGAACTAATTATCAATGAACTCTTGTTTCCACCCACCTCCAGCATAAATACCCTGGATCTCCTGGAGTTCCCTGCTGATCATATTGTGTGGTTTGTCCCTCCTTTGTAAGCGTTTTTCCTTGTATCGTTGTCTGTGTTTTGATTCCCTGTTGCCAACCTCGCCTGCCCTCGACTTCTGAAAACGCCTCTGCCATTTCGGACTGTGTTTTTTCATTCGCCTGACCCTCTGCTTGGTATTTGGATTTGTCTTTCGCCATAGCCTCTGACGTTGTTTGCCATATCCAACTTTTGCCTGCTTGTATTGCCCTGTGAGTTTTCTCATAATAAATACCCTGCATATGGATTCGACTGCTCTCCCTTTATTCGTGACAGTGGTAGACTCATGAATGGCCAGTCATGTTTCAATTGCACAGTTTGCTTGGTGCCTAAAGTCACTACTTGGTCCTAATTTATATTAAGTGGCCTCAACTATTAATACCCTTACAGTTAAATGAATAATTTGATGCATTGCACTTATTGTGTGCATACATATTTTTACATTGCCTGGATATTTTTGCACCTATATGTAATTACAACTATACTTAATGTCTGTAATTAAGTTATAATTAAATTAACACATCCCTACCTTAAACCACACTTAAACCTACCCATATCACCAGACCTGTCCCTAACCTTACCCGTATCCACCTCAATGAAATACAACATAAACACAATAGGTACATTACACTTATTTTTTTATTTTAAGTACATGGTAGTTAAAGGAAACGTATGAAAGAAATGTATTGTAATAAACATAAAATGTCTCTGTTATGTTTAACAGGCATTTATAAAACTTGTTAATTTTAAGTTCTTATATCGCTGACAGCAGTAGTACAGCCTGGATATTCTCGTTTACATTACATTTTTATTTGGAAAAGTTTTACTACATTGCTTCTGCCACGCGTTCACATAAAGAGGGCTTGTGTGGGTCATGTTAACCTGAGTGTGACTCAACACTCTCAATCTTTCCACTGGATTCTTTTTCTCTAATTGCTCCTCTTCAAGTAAGCACAAAAATTAAATATCAGTCACAGCCGTGAGCACGCAATTTGGCATCAGCTCTTAATTGCTTTACTTAGGCTTGTTCTCCTTGCTATGTTTAATTGGTTGTCATGACGAACTTCACATGCAGCAGCGAGGGAGGGAAATCGCAGAAGCCACCATGACAAAAGAAGATTAGAAGAGCCAAGAGAAACGACTCTCCCACATCGAGACGTGCCCCGTCAGCCAAGTGCTGGTAAGAAGCTGCGACTGGGTGTGTTGGTCCTGCTAAATTCGAGAAGGCAGCTGCAGCTTGTGATGTTCGGACATGCATAATGAATATTTATAATGAGCGGCTGTTGTGACTGGCCTTCTGTTGTGATGGACGTGTGATTTCGTCTGACAGATGCCACTTGATGTTTCTGTAGTGTATAAACAGTACAGGGTTAAAAAAAAAACATTCTGATAAACTTCAAATACCTGCATAATAAATATATATATATATAGGGTGCAAAAACAAGTTGTCCAAATGAAATTCTAGGCAATTCATAATACTAATCAAAAGTGATGTTTAATATTTTGAGTAGGACATTTACAAAATATCTTCAAAGAACATGATCTTTACTTGCAAATATTAACATATACAGTATGTTGTTTATATAACTTTTAACTGGGTTTAAGTATACATCTGTTGAGTATTTTTACATTAATATTTGGGTTGTGTTGAATTTAAAACCTTAAGTGCAGCGTGTCCACCAGACCCACAAACACTGAATTACAAGGGTACAACAACCAAGGGTTAAAAAATACATGCACAGTTTAGTAAGAAAATATACTATGGATTAGTATTGGTTATTGATTTTGTCAACCACCTACAGTACATCAACAAACAAACCAAATTAGAATTGCTTTATGGCCATGGACAGTTACTTTTATTGTTACTGTGGAGAAGTAGCAAAACTGCAAACTGTGTTAGATGCACAGTCACAGTGAATCACTCTTACAAATCTAATCTCTGAGGTTACAGGTCATTCTTCAGCATCAAAATTGACAGAAGATTTATCTTTCAGTAGATTTATGATGATGAATTAGGGTAGCATTTAGCTATTTTTTTTAAATATAAAAATATTATATATAATATATTATATATCTTTAGCTGCATAACATTCATTGCAATTGTAACGCCATAGGCGTGATTCTCTGTGTTTTGTTTTGCCAGCGCCATGCGAATTCCCCGAGGTGTCAAACCCACAAGTGCGGATATCAGCGCTGTGCAAATTCCTCGCGGATTCGCATTCTCCTCCACAACTCCACACACAAAAGGAATATGGCAAGCCATTTGGTCAAAAAAAATCAGGATAGCTGCTCTCTACAAAGCCTGTCTCTAACCTACAAATAATGGGTCCCAGCTCTGTTTCACGGTGTAGCGAGCCGTGTATAATATATAGGCCGTCCCAGTTATACAGTCTGATGAGCTGTTGAAAGCCCTCATTGGTCCCAGCCAAGTTTTAACGGGTCCTACTCCTGAATCACGGTACGAGGGGTCGTGTTCTACCCAGTCAGTCCCGCCCAGGTGGAAGTCTCCCCCGTCTGCTCCGCCTTGGAAGGCGAACAAACTATTTAATCGGCTCGGGAGAGCATCCACCTCACCCGGCAAGCCCAGGTGGGCTGTTCCGCCGTCTGCTCTGCCCTTAGAACCTTTTCTGTTTTGGTTTTTTGTTACATCGCGCGTCTGGAATCCGGGTCTAGGGGAGGGGCTATGTAATGCCGTAGGCGTGATTCTCTGCGTTTTGTTTTGCCATGTTCTGTGTTTTCGTTTCTAGTCCATGTGTTCGGTATGTTTATTTGCTTGTGTTTATGTTTACCTGCTGTCTCCCATGTGCTTTCACTTATTTGTAACCCCGCCTTCGTCATTAGTGTTTCATCCTCTGCCAGCTGCGTTTTGTCCAGGTGTGTTTGATTAGTACAAATTCACACCCCATGTCTTGTATCTTTGTCTGATGTTAAAGTTGCATGTCGTCATCTTGTGATGCCCGTTCAGCTCTTTTGTTTCTCGTTTTTGTATTAATAAATGTTCTGTGAGGAATCCCTGAGTCGTGTCTCTGCTGAAGAGCGCTCGTGTCGGCTTCACCCGTGACAGTAATCCATTAATTACAAATTAAATAAAAAAATTGTAGTCAGTAATGTAATACATTATAGTACACATTTAAAATAAATTTTAAATATTTATATTCAGACTAATTTTTGTATTCTTGTACCAAATGTGGGAACATGCTATTGTAATAATTATATATATTAATGTACACACATTAATGTACACACAGCACCCCATATTGTCAGAAAAACACAGAATTGTTGACATTTTTGCAGATTTAGTGAAAAAGAAAAATCACACGGTCCTACCCTGCTCAGTATTTAGTAGAAGCACCCTTTTGAGCCAATACAGCCATGAGTCTTTTGGGAAAGATTTTTACACCTTGCTTTGGGGATCCTCTGCCACTCCTCCTTGCAGATCCTCTCCAGTTCTGTCAGGTTGGATGGTAAATGTTGGTGGACAGCCATTTTTAGGTCTCTCCAGTGATGCTCAATTGGGTTTAACTCAGAGCTCTGGCTGGGCCATTTAAAAACAGTCACGGAGTTTGTTGTTAAGCCTCTCCTTCGTTATTTTAGATGTGTGCTTAGGGTCATTGTGTTGTTGGAAGGTAAACCTTCGGCCCAATCTAAGGTCCTGAGCACTCTGAAGCAGGTTTTGGTCTAGGCTATCCCTGTACTTGGCCGCATTCATCTTTCCCTCTATTGGAACCAGTCGTCCTGCTGCTGAAAAACACCTCCCACAGCATGATGCTGCCACCACCATGCTTCAGTGTTGGGACTGTATTGGACAGGTGATGAGCAGTGCCTGGTTTTCTCCAGACATACCGCTTAGAATTAAGCCCAAAAAGTTCTATCTTGGTCTCATCATACCAGAGAATCTTATTTCTCACCATCTTGGAGTTCTTTAGGTATTTTTTTAGCAAACTGCATGCAGGCCTTCATGTGTATTGCACTGAGGAGAGGCTTCCGTTGGGCCACTCTGCCATAAAGCCCCGACTAGTGGAGGGCTGCAGTGGATGGCTGTCTTTCTACAACTTTCTCTGATCTACCGACTGCATCTCTGGAGCTCAGGCACAGTAATCTTTGGGTTCTTCTTTACCTCTCTCATCAAGGCTCTTCTCCCCCGATATCTCAGTTTGGCCGGATGGCCAGCTCCAGGAAGGGTTCTGGTCGTCCCAAGCATCTTCCATTTAAGGATTATGGAGGCCACTGTGCTTTTAGGAACCTTTTTAGAAAATGGCTACACTAAAGCAGATGTTAGATATAATATGATCTAAATGCAAAGGGAGATATTTTTTACTTTTACAGACTTAAAATCTGACAACAAACAACTGGTAGTAACTACAATAAGTTTCTTCCTTGGTTTGTGTAGACATGACAGAGTTTAATAAAGAGCATAGTCAGAAGAGCAGATTTCAAAACAACAACAACAACAAAAAAGCAAAATAGCAGATAAAAGCCAATCCAAAAGAGTAGTCAAAAAACAGGCTAAGATAAAACAAAAAGACAAGTCAGTGAAAGAAACACACAGGAGAACATGGGCTAAGTTCATGGACAACCTCCTTTATTAGTTCAGGACAGAGCCCAGGGGCAGCCCCTTTTAGCTGCGACAGGACAGGTTTACTGACAGTCTCCTTGACGGTGACAAGACAAACTAATGTAGGAGCGAATGCAAAAGCAAGCAAGAAGAGAAACTTCACAGAATGTGAATTAGAGGTGCTCCTATCGGTGTAGACCGAAGAAAAACTGTTATTTGCAAGTTTGTCCTCCGGAAATTAATAACAAACGGGGAAAAAATAAAAAGCAAATGACATTTACCAAAACAAAAACAACCTATAGTTATTGTTATTTAAATCGATCAAATGTTAAACTGATAGTCTGTGATGATCTTTTTTTTTTGAGTAGCCCAAGTAGCCCTCAATGGATCGGACAAAAAATGTGTCAAAAATGATCTGGAATTGCAATTTGGTCTGTTCATCTGGAGATTGTAGAAGCTATAGTTTGGCCCTTTATCTAGATGTTTGTAGGAATTGTAAAAGCAATTTAACCAAGTATCCAGAAACTGTAGAAGCTGCAAAAATAATTTATAGTTTGGTACTGATACTGCTGGTATGCACAGATAGGCTTAGTCCTGTTCTCTGGAGTTTGTAGGAATTGTTTAAGAAACAATTTGGTCCGTTCATAAAGAGATTGTAGAAACAGAGGCTTGGCCCTTTCTCTGTTTGCCTGTAGAAATTGTTTTTGAAAATAAACAGTTTGGTCCATTCGTCTAGAAACTGTAGGAGCCGTAGAAAGCATTGGGACTGGTTTTGCTGCAAGAATTGTGAATTCTTGACTGGGTGCTATTTCAGTAGCCATTTTTATTAGTTTGAAAAGTAACTGGATTAAAAGAACATGGTATAAAACTATGAAGCAAGTTTGTTTACCTTCTGTTGAAAAATACAGAAAGATCCAAAAAGATACCTTTTAACAGCTCTAACACCTTTTGTTCTGTTTTCACACCTCTGAGGGCCCTTTTCCTGTACTTGCCAAGGCTGAGTCTTCACAAAACAACTGTTATGCAATGAGACCAACTACAGAAAGGCATGGAACAGAACCTCGAAATGTCTCCATCGATCAGATGTTGGACAATCTTAATGTATATTTGGACCAAAGGCGGGAACTGAGGAAGTACCATGATGACATGTGCCAGAGATACAGTATTAAGCACTCAGAGAGACACAGCGCTTATGGACAAACACCAAGAAAGATGGACTGTGTTTGGTTTTGGTCAATCAAATTCTACAATATCTGCAAAAGTGTGAGATTGACAAACTACAACGTGAGATCAAAGCAGAGAAAGCAAAGGTTTTGAGCACTAGCTAAACAATTGCAGGTTGTAAGAGACTACAAAGAAAGACTGTTACACAAGAATGACAAGTTGCTGACTTTGCTCTCCAAAAGACTGGAATCTAAATCTTCAAGCAGCTCAGTTGACAGCGATGATGAATCTTTAATCAACACGTGTTCAGGCTACGAGGAATACAAAGGTCAGACTTGCTCCTGTAATTGTCAAAAACAGACGGACTGAAGTTGAAATTGACAATGAGGAGGAGTATGAGGAGAATGGTGAACGACGAACTCGCATTGTAAAAAAGTTGGTAAAGAAATATGTTCCATACAGAACATACCAGCCAGCTACTCCAGACCAAATTGACAAATGGTCAAAAGAATTGCCGGACGTGTACAAACATCCACGGAAGGTTTGGCAAGTTCTTCAACGATTGCAGAAAATCTACAATTTGCATCCACTAGATGGTGTGATGATTGT
>JAUCMT010000275.1:0-14559 GCA_032357475.1 Enteromius thamalakanensis
AGCCATTCTCGTAACTTTCTTCTCTGTTTGTGTCCGAAATGTGGGCATTGAATGACTAAGGCTACGGCGAGAAATACTGCTTCATCTTTAAAAGAGGGGAGGAAACCGACTGAAACTCCAAGTTTAGAGATTAAAACCTGCTCCCGACCAGGTTAGGTTCAGAGAGTAAGTTACATCTCTTTCAGAAACAGGCTTGAGTTACCCTGCTTTCTCGGGTTTGACAAACCTACCTTTTTGAAACGGAAAACCCAGAGTTTCCCTTATCTCAGGGTTAACAAACTCAGTTTTTTCACTTTCACTTCTGAAATAGGCCCCTGTAGTCCTTGTAACAACTCTATTTTTTGTGTTTTGATGCTCTCTGGGACCATGACAAAGGAAAGGCCTCTTTTCAATATTGCGTGTTGTCCAGCTGTCAAGTCGAACAGCGACAAATTAATTAGTTTTTCATGACTGTTTATTGGGTTAATGATGCCTTCAAGTTTAACGTCTTCACCCAATGTTATAACATGTATCTGGCCGTTGTGGTTGTCCAGTGTATGTTATCACTTTCCACCTGAAACTGGGCAACGGTTGAAGGAAGTTCAGATTATCTTTGATGTATACGGTCATTTCTTCAAGATATCTCTGTTCCTCTCTAGGACGCAAGTCGCAATAGTTGATCATTGGAACCACCACTTCGGTCTGTGGAAATCATGTTCTGGCCACTCTGTAGGCTTTCTGAATCTCTTTGTTTGTTGATGTGAAACATCTCTGTGATATGTTGTTAATTCCAAACGATAGTAACAGTACTTCCGGTTCCAAAACAATTGTAGCCCTCTCTATGAGGTTTACCAGCGTGTTGGAATTTGGCACCTGGGAAGCTGTCTATTTGGAGATCAGGGACGTTGAAAGCTGGAATACGTGATACTTTGGAGTCACCAATGATCACATTTCGTTTTTTGAGATTGAGGCTCCAGTCAATTTGTTTTCTATCTGTGTTAATATGACTGTGGGGTTTTCCCACCGACTTTAACAATTGTTAGCAATTGTTTCCCAAAGGCTTGCTTCCTAGGGGTCTGTTCTGTTTGTAGTGCTTGCAATGATTGGGTTGTGTGTTCCCCTCTTTAGGGTTCAACAACCACCCTCTCTACCTTTTATCCTCATTTTCTCAACTTGGATTAACTGTAGTGATTTGGTTGTGTGTTCCCCTACTTTGGGTTCCACCCCTTCTTTATCTGTCTTTTGTATCATCTTTGAGTATTGGTATTATGAAACTAACAAAGTATTCTGAAATCTGATAATCCATGGAGTCCTCCTCCGAGGACCGCTTTTTTGGTACTAACCCCTGAGTTTTGGTTTGTACAGTCTCAGTATGTTTGTACTTTGACTCTTCTGTGATATTCATTACTTCTCCCCTCATAATGATTCGTTCTATCTCAGATCTCTGCTACAGTTACTACTGGCAGCTAATATAAATAATTGCAATTAATCATGATTACTAGTAATTATTTATATTAATATCTATATTTCCCTTTTTGAGCTTATAAATATGTAACAGTGGCATGTCAATAATTATATTTTGTTTTTGTTATATTTGTAGTAAAAATGCCAGGTGGATCTACTGTTCGGCAATGCCCCCATTGCTTGCAAAAAATGAATTGTGCGAATCGAAGATGCACCAAGGTAAATAATGTACAATAGGCTATTGTACTGTCTAACTGCTAACCCACATTTTCATGCATTAAGTCCAATGTTATTGGCATTAAATATCTCAGTATTTCTTGCCGAAGCAATACAGTAATAATAAAATATTAAAACTGCATTGGAGACATTAGGTTCATCATACAAAGGACAAAAGTGTTTTCTTTTACGCCACAAAGTTGCATCAAAATGATTACATTTCTGATGGAAAGGTACCTGTGTATATTAAATGAGCGGTTGGTCCCTTTAAATAGCATCCTCTTACAAGGCTATTCACATTGCTTTTAACATTTAATCTCTCTATAGGCCAATTCACACTGTGCCAAAAAACACCAACATACTAGTCTGTTGGAGTTTGTTGGATCAGTGTGTTACCCCTGTCTGCTTTGGTTGGAGTTTGTTTTCACTTGACTAAACATGCTTATCAGCATTTGTTGGGTTGTGGAATGTCTGGGCCCTGTGATCTGACATAAGTTGCCATTATGATGCGCATATTTCACTTGAAGTGTGCCTCACCCACAGCCTCATTCGTTTTATTCGCTGACACGCAAAGACATTAATAAAAGTACAATTTTGGTTACAGGACCATCAGTTACTTCCCAGTTAGTATCTACATAAATGGCGCCACGCAACACAATAAGAGGTTATTTTTATAATTCGTGATGCTGTCTAAACGGGATGCGGTGTGATGCGACAAATCACAAGTCTGGTGTAAAGACCATGTTACTTGACTCTCTGGGGCTTGGAGTTTGCTTGTGTTTGTTGGGGCAGCGTGAACATTAGTTAGTTTTCTTAAAATTCTAAATCCAAAAGCGAAATTAAGCCAACTTCTTTGTTGGTGTTTGTCTGTGCAGAGTGAATTGGCCTTATTACAGATACAGTACATTGTTCTATTGCAGTGGTTCTCCGTTGTGTTCGTTCAGTTCATTGAGATTATCCATATTCTGTTTTCAAAATGTAATAAAATGGCAACATCTATGTAAGCACATGCAATAATGACAACTTAAGGTATGGTGGCCAGATAATGGACATTTTCCATTAAAATATGGATCCATAACTAACTTGTTTTCTAGCATTATGCCTTTAATATTATTAAAAATATGCCAGTGCATTGACTTAGCTGCATGTGTAGTCTGTCTGTTTTAAATTAATTGCCTTCACTTTGTTTACCAGATCATTATTTAGGCCCTTGTTAGTAGAGGGCTAGAAAATCAGAATTGCTTAATCAACTGGACCACAGTTAACTTTTTAATGCCACAAAGTATTTGTATTTGAAAATTAAATTAAATTACTAAACTATAAATAAGGTCATTGCACAAAACTCTTAACTTTTCGCATGTTAAAAAATAAATACAACCTCATGTTGTGTCAATCACTTTAACACTGCCTCTTAAACTTTTATCTACCAAAATTATTATACTGTTTCCCCCTCACCCTCTGTCTTTCTCCCTTACTCAGTGTGGGAAGCTACTGGACTCTAAGTCTAGACAGACGGCCCGATTAAAAGCATTCCGGACCAGAGCCAAGGAGTGGGCCCAAAAAGCCAAAAAGTCCCGCAACCAGTCAAAAATATTTGACAACAGCGCACTGATGGTAATAAATATTTTATATGTGTGTGTGATGTATATGTGTGTATATATGTATGAATGTACAATATAAGAAAGTTGATAAATATATAATATAATATCAACTTTCATATTTTGTAAATTCAGGAACCTGCAATGCCTGAATTATAAAATATAAAAGTTGATTTCTCACAGAACAAGACACATTTGTATATGCCTCAGTTACCCCAGAAAGGAGTTGCTCTGTTTTACATATGGCTTGTGTATAATATTAACTACGTTTTATCCCCTTTGTAACCCTGCCTTGAAAATCTCTCTGTGTTTACTTAAATGCTTTTCTATGTTAAGGTGGAGAAACTGAAGGCCCTTGGATACTTTCCCCTACTGTTATGGGCAAAGTACAGGCCACGTAATAAAAAGTGGACGGCCCAGCTCCAGTGCCCGTTTGAGCTGCCAGTGGCAGCACATGCGGTCCTGGAGAAAATAGTGTGCCTCTTTGAAGGTTTATTAGAAGGTAGGTCACATTACAATGTCAGTACATTTATGACTCTCTATTAAGATTGATACTGTATTGTGTACCTATCCAGATGGATCAGATGTAAATGTCAGGACTGATTGTTTAGATTGTCAATTCACACAATCTAGATTATTGGTGCTGGGTCATTCTGCTGTACTTTTGGTCTGAAACTTTGTATATTTTTTTGTTTACTCAAATTTTGAACCATATATTGCACCTGAAATGTCTTGTCTTGTGTTGTTATTTTTTTTTTTTTGAAGCATGTGCTCCTGAAAGAGAGGAGGTGGGGCAACAAGAGGAGAGGACAGAGGAAGAAGATGAGGCAGAAGTAGAAATGGATGATGAAGACCTGAGTGGACAGGGGGGGGCAATATAAAATGGGAGAGACTGGGAGGAGGGACATGCAGGAGATGCACATAGAGGCACAGAAAGACAGAGTAGAGAGTGAGGGAGAGGGGAGAGGAGAGATGGAGGGACAGAATGAGCTGGTAGTGGTGGAGACAGGAGAAGAGGTGGGACAGCAAGAGAGCACAGGAGAAGATGATGGAGAAATGAACGACGAAGACCAGAGAGAACAGGGGCAGGAAAGTCAAATGGGAGCACCTGGGAGAAGGAACATGCAGGGGATTGAGATGGAGGCACAGAAAGACAGAGTAGAGAGTGAGAGAGGAGAGATGGACAGACAGAAAGAGCTGGGAGTGGTGGAGACAGAAGAGATGGAGGCAGACAAGGAGAGAGAACAGACAGAGGAAGTTGGAAAAAAAGAGTCTGAGGTGAAGAAGTAAGTAGTAGCAGCAAGCAGGTAAGTACCAACACAGAATAGATGTAGCAATAAGGGCATGTAAAATATGAGAAACAGATTGGTAAAGAAAGTGTCTATGTACAAAATGGATAAGCACACCAGAGTAGTCTCAGAAGTCAGATGGTATTTCAGAAGTTGCTCTTTTTCTACTTTTTCTTGCAACATGGAGTTATTTGGATGGCAGCAGTTTGGCATTCAGTGTGCCATAATGAAATGTGACAATGCAAAGTAATTGGAGAAAGCATCAACAGATTGTCCTGCACTAAAGTGTAATCACAAGTATTCATCTGGCTCTCAAGGCAAACAACACACACCACCTCTAATGCTATAATAACTATAAATAAGGTCATGTTGTGTCAATCACTTTAGCACTGCTTCTGAAACTTTCATCTACCAAAATTATTTTCTGTGTTTTCGCAACTGTAGCAAGCATTTTAGTAGGAAAGAATGATGAATATTGGGAAAAAATGCATAAGAAAATTTTGGACTCAATGACCTTTTAATAAAAAAAATCTTGAGCCTGTAATATAATAGCTTTTTGGTAGTTTTTCTTTCTTTGCAGCTTATCATTCTTTTCTTTTTTTATTATTCTTTCTTTACAGTTTGCCAGTATCACAGCACTTTGGACATTTTTCCAGTACAGTACGTTTCCAAGACACGTGAAAAAAAGGTTAGTAGCTATACAGAGAATATTTTGTTTGACTGTAGGTGCATAAATACTGTACTAAACCAAAAGAGAGAAACTGAAGTTGTTGAACGATTGTGAGTCTTAAGAAAAAGTAATTACCATGAAATAATTTGCTGTTAGAGCACTGTAAATATTAAACCAATCCTTTGATGCTTTGGTGATTTATATTTGGAATGATTTTTAGAGGCTGTGTGGTGGAATGAAATGAAATATTAAATTATGAAATAATTAAGTATGACTTTGTTTGTTTGTTGTTTGTTTTTTCCCCGCTTTCCAAGGGCTGTAAAGAAGTGCTGGTCCATTGGCTCCCGTGTCCGTCATGGTAATGTTAGCTTTGTTTTTTAACTGACCTGATTTACCATGAATTAGGAGTTATTTAAGTTTATGTAAGCATCAAGTCTAGTGTTACATTTCTTTTCTTTTTTAAATTAGGATGGACTGAGATATCTCCATACATGGCATCTGTTTTTGCCTACAGAGAAATTAAAAGGGTTAGTTGACCCCCCCAAAAAAATAAAAAATATATATCCCATGATTTACTCACCCTCAAGGCATTCTTGGTGTATATGACTTCCTTCTTTTAGATTAATTCAATCTGAATTATATATAAAAATTATCCTGGCTCATCAAAGCTTTATAATGGCAGTGAAAAAATAGACAACTATAATAGTGTTGTCAAAAGTACCCACTTCTGTACTAGTCTGTAATGTTTTTTTTTTATGTCCTGCTAAGATTTAAGAGCAAATTCCTTAACCCTGCTCAGTGGCCATTGTGTTCACACTTTGATGTGTGTGTGATTGGCTACAATCTTGGATGAGCCAGGACTAATTTTAATGTAACTCCAACTGGATATATCTGAAAGAAGAAAGTCATATACACTACCAGTGTTGATGGGGAAGTTTGTCCAAAATTTTGACTGGTACTGTACACCTAGGATGTCTTGAGGATGAGTAAATCATGGGCTAATTTACAGTTTTAGCTTTGTCCCAATTACAAACTTGAATGTACTGCTGTTTTAGAGGCATATTGCTAAGTGATGAGTGAGCCATAATTAATGTGCTAAATTTTGATTTTGTTTTGTTTCAAGCAGTTACAGTCATCACAATTTAATGTTCATTAAGCTGCTTATCACACAATATGATTAGATGCACAATATGAGTTTCACAATTTAATACATAAAACTGAACATAACATAATACAATTCAATAATATTCAATTATAACTAAATTCTGGTGGTGCAGAATCGTTCATTTCTGAGATACAAATATTTGTAAACAACAGTTTAAAATGCCATTACAAAGTGACAATATTATTTGATATAAATATAAATAATCTTCAGCTTTCTGCTCTCTCTACCCCATTTTGTCAGGGAAGCCTAACAGGGTTTCTAAACCATCAGAGGCTATCCTTATATTTGACACATTTTTTAAATGAAATGCATAATTTCTGTATGTTTTTTTTTTTTTCAGCCAAAAGGCCTGGCCCCATCATGGGAACCACAGGAGCACATAGAAATGACTGTGTCATAAAGGAAGGTTTTTTAAAAATACTGTTGTCACATTAATGGTGTCAAGAAAAAAATGTTGTGCCCATTAAACTGGGCTATGTGGACAACAGTAAAGTTAATTTATTCTGTATTGAGTATGCACATGTTGTAAGTGAATAAATATTTGTTTATAAATCTGGACCTCACCATACTATGTAATACAGTGGGTCAGTGTATGATTTATTATTTACCAATTTAATCATGGAAAACAAACAAGAATATTTTTTGGGGATGATGTTAACATGATGTGATAAAGCTGGAGGGTGCATACCCCACCTTAGTCATTTCACCACATCTTCACTAAAGAGCTACATATTGCATCAGAGCATTCAATATTTGTAGTAAGATGCTTTTGCTTCCCAGAAAATCTGCTATAATCCATCATCCAGACTATTTAAATCATTAAATAGAGAAGTTTGCCTTTTCACAACCTTCCACCCAGAAAAAAAGGACATTTGGCCAAGTATTTGTGCTTGCATTTTTACCCATCCAAGTGCACACATAGTAGTAAACATACACCCGGTTGGAGCAGTTGGAAGAAAGCGCTGGTCATTTACTCCCACCATGGACAATTCCTGCAGGACCTGAGACTCAAACCCACGACCTTTGGGTTACAAGTCAGACTCTAATCAATATGCCAATGAATGTCTCCTTCATTCAGTGCCAACCAAAATTCATCAAGGTCAGAGAGTTTAGGTTCAGTGTGTGTTTTCATAACTGAAAACAGCTGGTCAGGATCTAATTGGTACTGTGTAACTGATCAGTTGGTTACTGTAAGGCAGGGCAGTTCAAAGCTCAAGGAAACCAATGTAAACACTGAAAAAACTTTTAGTAGAAAAGAATCCTTCTAAAGCCTAAATGATGTTATGAATAACTATAGAGTTAGCACTAACCCTATTACTGTATGTGTACTGTATATTTTTGTGAAAAGAACACATTTGTAAAAGAGCTTGCACTCTACGTTTTCAATGTGTACATTAAGGTTACTGCTACAATACACTATATAAGTTTGTAAAAAAAAAAAAAAAAAATTATTCACAGACAAACGCTTCTTTAATGATACCTTCAACATTTCTTCACAAAAATAAATAAATAACAACTGAACAATATGATATGTTCATGTTTTATCAGTTATTGGTAGCAGCAGGTTACGAAAGTGCATTGATTTGTGGGCGGAGTTTGCTGGTTGTGACTTCGACCGGACACTGACAATGAAATGTAATTTTCTACCTATTAGATTGTTTTATTTACGTCTACACCTACCCCAACTCTTAACCTACCATTTACAATATTGCAAAAATAGTAATTATTGTGATAAAAATCACGATGTATTGATGTGCGCATGCCCACTAGTACTATGCGTATCCCTTCTTGCGCTAACGTTACTCCTGTTTTGGCTCAAATATATCGGAAATAAACCATCATATTTGCTATTTTTACAGTGATCTTCAAGATGAAGTGTTATTAGTAGTTCAGCTGCATATTTAATATATTCAGTAGATATATATATATATATATATTTTTACAACCCTATTTTACAACCCTACTTTGCAAACCGGAAGAACTAGAACTGTGGTGCTGATTTATATCAAACTGCGTTGCGTGGCTTTAAGGAATTGTAGTTTTTAAAATATAAGTGGTTTTTCTTAGAATTTGAGGTTGTAAATAGTGAGTTGAAAGTATAGTGATGGGTTCAGAAGCATGGTAAACACATCTATGTATTTAGATTTTAAATATCCAATTGTGAAATGGGATCAAATTAATTTTAACCATATTTGACAGTGCCCCCAGTAGTTGACTATACTCTTATGAGAGCAAAGGACAAGAGCCCTCTATAAAAATGTATTCCCATAACACTAGCCCCTTTTTAATTTTAATTTACATAAATATTTGAATGAGTACAATGTAAATGTATTGTTTCCCACATTGCACAAAAGGACCACATTAATGCTTTCAACAATCAACAACAAATAAAAAAATCTGATTAATCATATGGATGGATCATAACAGCCTTCTGAGTCTACCAGTAGGCTTAGCAAGCCCCTTCTGGCCTATTTCTGATGCCGAAAACCACTGATAATGCCCATTCAATCAAATTATAATGTTTAAAGCAGGTGTTTTTATAGTGCTTTAGTCCCTCCAAACCAGATGAATGGTGCTTCGTGGCCAGGATTATATAATGTTCTAGCCTCAATATCCCTCTGTTTATAAAGTTTCCTACTTGCATCTATGATACAAGTCTCCACATCTGATTTGTGGCTTATTCCTACCATGGGATGAAAATCATTACGTTTACTTTGCATGGCCTCAGATCAGTTTACTAAAATATTTATCCAGTTTGGTTTGTCGCTATAAGGTATGTTGCCTAACTGATTACCAATATTGTCATGTTTGTGCATGTCAAAGTAATCTGACCCAACACTGCTTACTGATCCTTGGTATAATGTGGTTAACTACATAATTTAGATACACATTTAGAAAAGCCTCTACAATGGTTCTACATACTCTTTGAAGTATGTTACACTGCCATTATCTGTGTACAGTTATGTAAGTTTCGTACATCCTAATATGAGACCACCTGGGGAATGTACCATAAAGCCATATTAGCTGGCTAGCCAGGTTAAATTTCAGTTTAGTTTGAACCAATTCTAGGTTGAAGGCTTGGCTTTTAGTGGCATTCATTGCCAACATCATTTACAATCCAAAGCTAATCTGCTTCAGCTATGTTCTCAAATTGAAATTGTACCAATCAGCTGTGAGCAGTGACATGTCTGATGCAAAAAAGAAATTCCCTTTAATTTCTTATCCTCCTAATATAAACAACACTAGAAATCAAAAAAGAAATTGTGTGGCTTTCATGACAATTATTCAGTTATTTTATGATTTATATAATCAATCCATTACATTAAAATCATTGACTATTAGTCTTTCCAGATAGATCATATGTAATATAAATAAGCTGTAGAATCTACAGATAACATTTTTAAAAATGACTGCATGTGACCTTACATTTTCAAGTTTCTTGCTCTGTGTTGCAAGCCATGTGATTGGCTATTCACCACCAAGGTCACAATCATGTGCACACACTCCACAAACTCAGGATCAAAGCCTGAGTTGACAAAGAATGTTTAAGTTCAGCATCATGATTCCAACAAAGCTGTGTTTGAGTGGTTTGGTTTTATCAACTCAAAAACTAATCCTGTAACTGAATTTGTTCAACTAACATCATGGTTCAGGTCAGGGGTGTTCCAGAATGTTGGTAGATCCGTTAAATCTAAAAGATCCTAGTTCTATGTTCTCCTAAGGATTAATATGTGATAAGCCACAATCAACTCAATAGTCTGAAGACAAATCAAAATTGTATTTCTGTTTCCATACACAAGTACGTACAGGCATTATCAGCTGCATACATAACCATGAGTATTACAATTTCAGAAGAGAGTAGAATGAGAGCATCTGTAAATACAAATATCAATACATGCAATGCATTTGACAGAGCTGATCTTTTTGTACACATTAATGTGCATAAAGAAATTGATACAGGGCAAATGTACAAATCAACATATTATAATAGATAGTTAGAAAAAAATAAAATATTTAACAATTTTCAAGGTATTTGCACAACAGAAACAATACAAAAACCTTTTCAAGTCATCACAACTGTGATACAACTGTACAACTGTGACTTGACTTAAGTCAAGTCAAGTGACTGGAGTCCCCACTTTGGCGGCATCATCATCATCACCATCATCACCATCATCATCATCATCATCAGAGCTGATGTCACATTGCCAGTCCATTTCTTCCTCCATTTCCCCTTCCTCCTTTTCCACCAGCCTAGGAGTTGGTTCTAGAATGCCTCTGTACGCGCACGCTACAGTCTGCTGTTTGAGTCTGAGGTCATGAAGTCTTCTCTTTAGTAGACTGATGAGGCCCTTAGACCCCTCCTCTGTGAATCCATTTGGATAGCCTGTAAGTTCACACAGAAGAATTACTGTCACACTAAACATTTCATCAGAAAATATCTTATTTATATGTTAAGACAAATCTTAAATACAGGTTCAAATTGAAATTATAGTAATTAGATAAAATAATCTTTGAAGGCCATTTATCCTTAGTTCTTCAACCAATACAAGCATGCTTGCTTTTCACTTGAAAATAGTTTTTACAGATATTCAAAGAAATTTAGTGCATAAAGCCAGATAGTTTGATTTACACTTACTTCCTGTTTGTGTGCAAACTGAAATGGTGGCCATCAGTGACTGGACCTTTGCTATGGAGTCCTTAAGGTACTGACAGTGTTGCATCATCTCCTTCACTAGGATCTGCTTTTCTTCGGTCAGTCGTGAGACAAGCATTAGTTGGTCAAACAGTTTCTTCTTGGTGATGATGTCAACACCATCTGAAGGAATGAAAACATTAGCTGTACATTAATACACAAATTTGATGATGATACATTTTAAATAAATACTACATGTTAAATCTTCATACAACACCTGTGTTTTGTTCCTGCCAAGGCCAGATCATGCTCTCTGCTGCTTTGTTCGAAAGTTTCTGCACAACTGTGTTCGTGTCCACAGGGTCTCCATCAGGTTGCTGGTTGTATCTCTGGATCTCTTCTAGCAAGCGTTTTTTTTCTTGGGCAATCTTCTGAGTAATCTTCTGACGCCTTTTGTTGCGGTCTGTAATAAGAGCAAAAACAATGGTATTACAATAGAGCTGCCATGGCATTTAATGAACATAACCAATATAACTCCCATCTGCATCAGTTACATTTACTAATACCTACCATTCTGCCTATAAAGGTAGTGTTTCTTCTGACAAATGCTCACAAAAAGTGTTTCAATGGAGATCTGCAAACCACGAGCATCAACAGGAGTGGTTGCTGCATTTCCTAAATTAAAGATAAGAATAAAGAAATGGTTTCAAACACACTGAAGTTCTATTAATTACACATAGTACAGCATCAACAGACAGAGTTCAGAATAATGTTAAATTTGGACAGCAATATTTATCTTGTATCTTCTTCATACTGTACTGGATCTTCACTGACTGCATGTTTCAGCAGCAATTAGGGACCAAGCAACTACTCTGTGTGATATCTTTATTATAATCACTTTTCTGGAGACTGTTAATAGCAAACCATAGTCCACAGTCTTTCTGTATTGAAGTCACTGATGGGGGATTATGTCCCACATCTAGAAATTAAATATGGTGACCCCCTGACCTTAATTCTAGCTCCACCAATAGGTCACACTTTCAATAACACAAAAACAGTTTCCTCTAAATGGACAGAATTAACAGTGGTGCTCTTGAAGATTAAGAAGAAAAAGTGAAATCTTTATGTTACTACCTGCTCATTTGAAACAGATTAGATCTGTAGAAAACAAGTGAGATACTTGCACCAAGAAGGAGAACCAACAAGTTCCTAACTGTGCATACATGAATGCTGCAAACATGGAGGCCTGCATATAGGGCCCTACTAGCACACTGTGCTTGTCCTCTCATTTTCTACCACAAGTTATATTGTTCCATTTTGGTCTAATTTGCATGAACCTGAACCAATCATTCAATTTTCATTGTTAAAAAGTTTACTTTCATTAAGTCTAAATACTAATTACACTATAATTAAGCTACAGCTACATGCATTGCAACTAAATTACTCTGACATTGTCCTTACCACTACTGGCCCATAGCTTGACATCCACAACCCACTGTTTAAGCATGTCATCAGAGCAATGCAACTGGTCCTGCATCTTCTTTAGGCTCCCCATTACTTCCAAGGTCTTTTCTACTGTCTGCAAAACAGCAACACAAAATGCTGTCATCTCATAAAATAATCCTTTAAACAATCAATAAGTATATGTCCCTGCCTGATTTAATACAACAACATAACTACATATACATAGCTGAGGTTCTGTCAACCTACAATGTCTATATAGGGGTAACAGTATGATGCATTTTGGTTGGTCTCGAAGTTCAAAGTTAACCTTTTAAAATAGTTAATTCTTTTTTCCAATACATGAACATACCTTTTTAAATCTTAAAGACAAGGCAATATGGAGGCCATTCTCTTTACGCTGATTCCACCCAATAGCATAGACAGTAAGCATATCAGTTCTTACTGTAAAGAACAATAGAAATAATAAATTGTAAAATGTTATCGTGTACATTTGCATACTTGCTGGGGTTAAAGCAGATTACAAACCTGACTTGGCCATATACTTGGTGGTCAGAGCACATCTTGAGAGGAAACTATTCACTTGCTCTACTTCTTCACCAAGAGTAGTTCCAACACCTTCTTGGTTCCTTGCATTCCACAGAATCTGCAGGAAGCAGCGGACTTGTTAAACAATGTGGACATCAGGGTGATTAATATTGATGCATATCCAGATGTTACCAGCTGTAGAGGTCAACACACAAGAGCTTGGCTTGTTCGTGTCACAATGTCATTCATTGGGGCACTTTACATTAATTTTTGGCTACATCATACTCTGAAATTCAAAAGTCAAGTAGTTAAAAGCATCACCTCGCATTTTGTATTGTGGGCTTTGGCATGCATCACGGACAAGCAATGTCTCATTTTCTGAAGAGGTTGAAGATGAGTCAGGGCCTCTGACACCTTCTCCAGGTATGGCACATAACGGCAGGTCACATCCATGGCCAAAAATGTAGCACCCTGGAACTCCTTTTGGAGAAACATTGGATATGCGAAGATTTCTCCTCTATACATATTCAGACCTGGAAAAAAAGACACAAGTAGACACCACATTGTACACTGAATAATAGCATTCAGACCATCATCAACTCTAAATATCTTTAATTGCAATTTATCAAAACCAATACAAACCTTTGAGGAGGAATCCATGCCTGCACACAGCAATTTCAACACCTTCTTCATCCAACTTGTTCGCCTGCTTTGATGTCTCTCTTGCTGCTGTCCACTGGGATTCCCCACACATTCCTTTTCCTGTCGTCTAACAAAGTAAATAGTTTCAACATGTCAGTAGTTCAAGGACAATAAATAGCAGGGCTGTACACTCAAACATACCAACAATTACAGTTCAGATTTTGTCTTTGATTGCGTGACCCATTTGAAATTTTTTAAGTAGAATTCTTTACCATTTATGACACAACAGGTTAATTGCAATTGTCTAACTTTGTCAGAGAATGCAGCAGAAATAAGTGCAGCAACCACCCAGCCAGCAATGACATGTGGGGCCCAGATGAGGGCTTTATGGGCAGCAAATGTGGGCCCCATTATGGGCTTGCACCCGGGATTCACATGGGGGCCAGCCGTTGATGCCCAGACGTACTAAAAGTGGGACCTCTACGGGTACTGCATGGGTCCTAACTGGGCAATTCACGCCAAACCCATTTGGGCCCCATCTGCCCAAAGGGGTTTAAAGTGGGTTTGCACCAGGGGATCCACATGGGGGCCAGCCGTGGATGCCCAGATGGGTTTTAAGTGGGATCTGTAAGGGTCTTATGTAGGTCTTAACTGGGCAATACATATAGGACCCATTTGGGGCCCACCAGTCTGAAAGGGTTTAAAGTGGGCTTGCACCCGTGATCCACATGGAGGCCAGCCGTGGATGCCCAGATGGGTTTTAAGTGGGACCTGTAAGGGTCTTATGTGGGTCTTAACCGGGCAATACATATCAGACCCATTTGGGGCCCACCAGTCTGAAGGGGTTTAATGTGGACTTGCACCCGGGATCCACATAAGGACCAGCCGTGGATGCCCAGGTGGGTTTTAAG
>JAUCMT010000276.1:0-14552 GCA_032357475.1 Enteromius thamalakanensis
AAGAAACTCGGCTTCAGTTGGTGTTCATTGCCATGGTAACTTGCGCTGCACGGCTAACCTGCTCCGGGGCAGGTTATATTCTGGGTTAGAGAGCTTAAAACGAAATTTGACCAATCAGCTTCCAGCAAGGTGACACATGTCTGGTGCAATAAAGCCACTCCCCCAGCTTCTCTTTAAAGGATGCTGCATAGTAAAACATTGTTTAAAAATAAAAGCATTCGATTTTTTTAGATTATTATTTTTAGAATTACTTTATTATTTATATAATTATTATCTCCTTTATCTATTACACAAACCAGTTTTGTTTAATAGTAATAGGCTTTTAAATTGATATAAACATAGATAATACAGCTTACTTGCAAGTTTGTTTTTTTCCTCCTTAAATTTTCCTCTTTTATTGAAAGATCGTTTCATCTTGCTGTGTAAATGTGATTAAATTCCTCATATTGCTCAAATATTTTAATCGTTGGTAGTGAATGAAAGTTTAAAAGCATGTGATTGGCTGCTTATTGCTGATGTCACACTTTCATGCGCCCATGCAACGTTAACTCAGGATCAAGTCTGGGTTAACAAAGAAAGTTGATGAGCTTTATCATGGTACCAATAATGCCTGATTGCATCGATTTGGATTGGTCAACCCAAAACTAATCCTGTAACTCTGAGTTTGTTTAGCCACCATCATGGTACAGGCCCCTGGAGTAATGTAGTCTCAGCCTCAGACGGTACGCCCACGGAACGTTGGCTAAACGTCTGATGCATATGGTACACTTAACTGGAAAGCCTTTGGGAATGTCAAAGTCAACCAGTGATTGGTTGAACGTGTGATTGCAGGGGGAAAAAACTGCCGTGTTTACATGAGTGACAATAAGCATTTATTAAGAACAGTTAAACGTTGGATTCTCAAATGTATGCAATCCAATTTTACTAGTTGTGCGTCCCCTCCTATCTATTATGGAAGATCAAGTTAAGTACCTGAGAAGGGGACATCAGCTGCGTTTGCGGGCAAACATGAAACAGACGCTGACATCGCAGCTGGCTGATTCAGTATTGTGTTCGATTCTCCAGAATTGGAGATATAGGCTTTAAACAGATGTTTACCACGAGCGTCTCAACAGGATTTTCTATCTGACTGACTGCATGCTGTTATTGTGGGGACATTTCCATGCCCCAAAACGTGACGCTGAATGAAACAAACTGTGATTGGTTGTTTGACATGTCGGTCAAACGGCGTTATGGTTGGGCCTTGACCAAAGAAAGCAGCTATGAATTGAAGGTCTGGCTACAAGACACTAGGAGTAATTACGCTTAAACTTAAGCTTTGCCGTTACAGGAATAAACAACATTTTAAAACAGCATTTTTAAGTTGTAATATTATTTAACAAAAATATCATTTTTACAACTGAGCATAAGAGACTTTTCAAAACAACTTTAGATCAGTCGCATGCAGTGTGTGTCTCATCACTCAGAAGTCATTTAGTAACAGTTTCTTCTTTCTTTTTTTACAGCTTTACCCATCCATGCTGATCACTGCATACTCAGAGGACCGTAGAGTTCCTTTATCTGGGGTTATGAAGTATGTGGAAAAACTAAAGAAGGCCATCCAAATGTGTACCACTCAGGACAGTGTTAACGGTGAGTGTATAAATCCTCAGTTCAGCCTTTTTACACATCTTTGCACTTTTAATATTCTACTAGCACATAAAATAAAGCAATTTTAGTGCACAGGTAAGAGGTGTTATTAGGCACAAAATAAATAACTGTATAGTAAATCACAGTCTTGAGGAGTGCATCACTATACATAATATTCAATAAAGTAAATGCATTTATGAACATAACGATGAAACAATTGTAAAATAAGCTAGACAGAAGAAACTAAGTCATATTAATTTAACATTGGTGTGTTTGGTCATGTATCTATAATCTCATAAACCCACAAAGTGAAGGATATTATCAAAACATTACAGCTGCAGTATTAAAAACTACTTCTAAACCAAGTGAAGTATAATGGAAATGAACTTGGAGGTCACTGGCTGTAATCCTAGCTCTCAAATAAACCCCTGGGCTTAAGAGAAGCACTTACACTCTCTTCTCAGGAGAGAAGAGCACTGATCTGGAAACAGGTGATGTGGAGCGATTCCTCTCTATATCAACCTGAGGTCACCTTGTGTGCGAGCTGCTCCGTGAGAGACGCTGTCAGCACATCTTAGTCCGGACCCCCTCCGTCAGACTTCCTCTCCATCTGTGTGCCATTAATTATCTTTATTACACACACAACACACACACCTACACAAAGCAAAAAACTACAGTTCCTCTAATCTCTCCCATTTCTTTCCGGGAGATAAAGCGCTGATCACACACGCTGCCAGCTCAGACGATTAACATGTTTATGAGATAGTCTATCAGGCAAGGAGATAAGGAACAATACACTGGGCTGTGCCAAGGTCAGGAGAAGGCTTGTGAAACATGCAGCCCAGAGAAGAAGCGGGATGGAGAGAGAGGCCGGCGGCCACACTGCAGATAAGAGGCAGATGACAGAGTTTTAAGGATTAGGCATATGATTTTTACACTCAGCTTCACTTCAGAGAGATCCCATCACCGTGGGGAAATAAGGCAGCCAGGCAAAGGAGTGGGCCAAGTCCACCTTCATGGCAGCCTCTCATCATCCACTCTGTTTCAAGAGCGTTGACTTTAAAGTGCTGGATGTGATGCCCAGGTGTTGTGATGGAGAGCCAGTGTGCCGGATTACGCTTGGATATTGTCAGGCTGGTCCAGCATTTCTTAAAGTGTGGGGCGCACCTCTCTAGTGGGGAATAGAGATTTGACAAGTGGGCGACATTTTGCATCAAAATAATTAAAGTGATTTAACAGTTCAATTTTGAGACGCTGTAGACATTTGCAAGTACAGTTAGCAATGGATAGGTTTGTGCTTCTTTAAAAGTTGCGTACAGGCAGGGGCGGTTCTAGGGTGAGTAGATATCCACAGCTTAGCCCAGAGATTTTATTTATTTAAAAAAAAAATGCAGGTGAGGTGCCTCCGTGTCCTGCAGAGTGAGCGTTAACTTCCACTCTCCAAACAAACTTGGATATATCATCATATACCGGCACACTTTAATTATTATAGCACTGACTCTGTGTTAGCTCAGACACAAATACTTTGTGTGCATTCATACATTAAAATGTAATAATTAATTCATCTGATTAAATAATTTTGTTTTAGTTATTTAAAGCTTTCTATAGATTTATCATAATAAGATTTGTTTCGGTTTATGTGAAGCGCTCCTATTCTAGACCGAGGTGGGAAAAACTAGTTTTCCTAGTAATTTTGATATGCATTTGAAGTTTTGTTAATAGTGTGAATTTACACAAATTAAAGTAGAACCTTTACAGTTTGTGATGACGCTGGCGCCTCCGTGTTCTGTTGGATATGCGTTTAGTAGTGAACAATTTATGTAGGTTAAAGATTTAAATTAACATTGGGATGTGTTTTTACTGTTTATAACTATGATTTGTGAAGGCTTAATTATTCAAACATTAGCTATGATCAACTTGCTGTGAACTCTCAAATTGATAAAGATAAAAAGTATGATACAATCTGTTGTTATAAATAAAGGTGACTTTGGTAAATCTGATATAGTTTAATTAAAGAAAAATTAATAATGATGATTTGATCGCAAAAATCACAAAAAAATTGCGAAATCCTGGAGGGACTATGATCATATCGTCTTAATATGTACTGCCACGCAAGCCCCAAAGAAAGATTATTAGTTTATTTTGGAACAATTTGGAACAGGTGGGGCTGAGAACCCTTCAATACCTCCAAAGTGGGGAATGGCAGAAAAGTTTAAGAAACCCTGGTCTAGCCATACATACTCAGTGCCTTTGGCCTCATGACAAACATGAACTAGTCTACTTCAGTTCCTTTTTATTTATCTACCATACTCGTATGGTTCCCCAAGAGCCATTTTTGGCTTCTTAAACTTATTTTAAAGGTGCTTTAGTAACGTTTTTTCACCAGTGTTCATTTGTTTTAAAACTGAATTAGGTAAATATTTTAAACAAAAATGAATGTTTCCACCTTACTGAAATTAGTAGAAATTTACTGAAATTAGTCAAATAAACTGAAGATGACAAATCACAATCACTAAAAAGCTCATTAAAAAGAATAAATAATATAATAGTATATAAATAATGCTGTTTTTCACACAAGGAAATGAATATTTTAGACCATTGTTAAAATCACATACACTGAAAGGCTTTAGTTATGTCAAATTAATTAATGCTGACATAGCAAATAATAATTTTTACATGTAAATTTATGGATAGTTCACCTAGAAATAAAATTTCTTTCATCATTTTATTTTTTTTATATAAAAAAAAATGTTGGTAACCATAAGTCATTGGATATGATTGGATATATTTATTCTCCAAAAATTCTTTTGTGTTCAACAAAACATATTTGCTTGCTGAATAAATTAATTGTGGCTGATTACGATTCTACAAAGGCATCGGTAGCTGATGTCACTTTTGTTTAGTTTAAAAATACATGTTTACCTGTGCTTCTTTAATGGACATGTTGAACCAGCAGCACGTGTCCCAGCTGTCATTCTGGACCTGCAGCCAGGAGGGGATCACTTTGGCCCTGAGGATTTTCATCTGTCCTTGAATGAGGTACGTAAACACACTATTATATTCATACCGCACCCTATCAGACTGAATTGTTAAATTACCTGCTGTCTGTTACCACATTAAAGCATGCTGACTGTTAAAAGCCTTGGATTTATCTTTAATGTTGTTATTATATAAACTTTATGATCATGTAAAAGTGCATTTTATATATAATAGAGATCTCACAGTTTGGTGTCACACATTAACTTATACTGTACTACTGCTCGAATGCTGTTAGTGAAACTATAACAGCTTATGTTTACAACTTCAAGGTGATTGTTTTTCTCTCTCACAGAGTGCCCGACAGTTAGCCTTTCTTTACACAGAACTTGGACTAAATCACCCAGTAACTCGACGGAGACAAAAAGGAAGGTCAAATAATCTGGTAAATGGTAAATCTCACAAACCACGAAACTAAATTGTACGTGTGTGTGTGTGAGTGAAAAACAACCAGAGAAAAAGTTTTCTGATTTTCCTTAATAAACTTCATTTTGTTGCACAGATGCTAGTTATTTTCTTTTGAATAAAAGTTTGTCAGACAAAAACATTTTGCATTGCCAGAAAACACAAACGATACACATGATCAAATATGGAGTGAGATTTTGGATTAATGAGATTTCAAAGTGGGTGGGACTATCCAACATGACTTGTTTTGTTTGTCACAGTGTCACTCGTTATCTTCAACACTTGTACAAAATATCCAGTTCAGGCAAGTAGCAGGCTTTCTCAGAAACATAGCACTCAGATGCATGATTCGGGTGAAAGCGCTGATTGGTGGAATATTCCAGGAGCAGTCCTTGCCCTTGAGATGTTACGATTCTAGATTTAGGGAACGTCTTTTGACTTGTTGGCACTGTGCTTAAATGCACTGTAAGAGTATCTGGCAACTCAGTAATTGAAGACAAGTCTGTCGTAGTATCCTTGCCGAAGTTAAGAACCACCAAGAAGGCTTTGTTGAGCCCATCCAGCTCACGCAAATAAGCAAACACGTCGACATCATTCCAGACGAAGCAGAACCAGCCCCGGGACAGGGCCAGCTCAGCCCCTCTGAGCAAATTCAGAGCACGGTACTGTGAAATGGTGGAGTGTGTATCAGCCTGCTGAAGCTGGAGAGAAAAATATGAGCTGGGATTAGATTTAACACATGCTTTCTCGACAGCAGTCTCAATCAACGTACCTCTACATTGACAGTTCTGTAGTCTGGAGCGATGTCTAGCCACGTGCCATTTTCGTTGTTGCTAAAACCAGCGTTGAGCTTATCATCCCACTGCATTGGTGTTCGCTGCGGGTCCCGACTGTTGCTCTAGATTTTAAAATAAAACTTTTTTTTTAGAAATAATGCAGTTGATCAAAACCTGATAGGAAATATATTTAAAATGTTACAAAAGACTTCTATTTTAAAAAATGCTTTTAGTGTGAGATTTCTATTCATCAATGAATCCTGAAAAATAATGTTTTGAACATTGATAAAAATCTATTTCAAATTTAAATATTTCGGAAAGCTTAAAAATTAAGGCTAGGTAAAATAAAAATAACATTGTTTAACTGTAATTAACATAGTGTAAATAATCATATCTACATTTATTTGTTTAAATAATTTTATCAAACAAACAGTGACTTGGTGATCATAAGTGATGTCTTAAAAACCTTTTTATTATTAAATAATAAAACCTAGTTTTATTTTAATTTATTATGTTCATTATGTATATATTAATATATAGTAAATATTTACTGTATATTTATTTTATATATTATAGTATAACTGTATAAAAATGCTACATTTAAATGTTTTAAAATATAGTACTGTCAAACCATTAATCCTGATTAATCGCATTTAAATAAGTTTGTTAACATGACGTTTTTTATTTTATTGTAAATACACACACAAGTCAAAATTACTGTTGATAACACAGGGGAAAAGACGCCTTGCAGATACAAATGAAGTAAATAATGTTTCATGTTTTTATTAAAAGACATTTTAAACGTCATCAGAACCCTAAGATTTCACAACATTTTTGTTTTTCTGTAGTGCTCTCTATAACGTTATGTATATGACAATAGTTATTAATGTTCTGCATTTCTCTAAAAATAGTGTTTTATTATAATAGTGTTCTGATTATAGTGTTTTGTATATGACAGTCCCAGTCATAGTTATTACTAAGTTACTATTCTTCATTGTTGTCCTGCTCACGCTATGCGCGGAAGAGGGCTTTACTTAAGGGTAACTTAACCAAATCTTATACAACATGGACAATATATATATAAACCAACGTTAATGTTTTGAAATCACTTGTACCCTACCTGATCGAAAAAATACAATCTTTCACTCTGCCTCAATTTGAGTCTCGTTAAAGATTTGAATCCCTGCCGCCAAGATGCTCCTCTGTCGGTCAAACTATATTTAAATTTATAGGGGTGGTTGAATTTATTCACACAGGTTAAAATATTTATTTAAGGCTTCTTTACTTTCAGATTCTTATTTACAGAATTATATTAATAGGCTGTATATTAAGGTTGGGTCGATAGGCCATCGCCGATGACATCACGATGCTGAGATGGCATCGCGATCCTCCGTCCCGCCGAAGCACCAGCAACCAGCTCGCGAAAAACACACTTAATCTATGGCGGTAAATCTATGCCATTAATAAGCAAGCGCACCACTGATGCTGGCGAGCATGGTAAATCATTTCCGCAAGAAGAAAACGAATGTGCATGCGCAGAAACGGGGCCCGCGCGTTTGAAATGCGCGAAACCCCTCACAAAAATAACCCCATACGGGGCTTGGTGTTTTAGTTACAACTAAACATCCCGCCCCCCAACTGCCGCCTACTACAACGATGTTATCGGCCATCACGATATTTCACATTAGACATCGTACGATGCCAAATTGGTCGACATCACCCAACCCTACTGTATATTAACATATTGGGAGAAAACCGCTATATGAAATAGTCAAACGTCATGATCATAACACCCTGCTAATATTCGACTGCGAGATTGGGAGTGGAATTGAATCGTCGACTATTCGAAGACACGCCTAGTAAGTATTACTTAAAAAAAGTTCTTTCGACTTACTGGATCATGCTGTCCAAAAGGATCCTGAATTACAGATACAT
Source organism: Enteromius thamalakanensis (assembly GCA_032357475.1). Lineage (NCBI taxonomy): Eukaryota > Metazoa > Chordata > Actinopteri > Cypriniformes > Cyprinidae > Enteromius > Enteromius thamalakanensis. Next base: position 7,782 of record JAUCMT010000276.1, read on the forward strand.
TTACGTTCACCATGCCGATCTCTTCTCCGTAGTATGTTGTGGAAGTTCCAGGCAGTGTTAACAGCAGCATGTTTATAACACGTATATATTCTGTACCAGCACTTGAGCCTATACGTGGCTTGTCATGGTTTCCCACCTATAGACACACACCAACTTATTTTTATGCATGTGACAACATCAACATCCTGTATTTTGTCTATTTAGTTTTTCTCCTTTAAATATCTGAAGCGATCTGAGTCTTAATGAACTGATAGATCACTCACCACCCAGTTTGGCCATTTTCCCTTTGGCATGTTTGACATCCATAAATTAACCAAGCGTTTGGCTTGATTTCCCGATAGATCATCAGGAAGGTACAGGAGATAGAAGTTAAAAGGGAAGTCGCTTTCAGTGGCATAGCTTGTGCCATAGTACCTCATGGTTTTGTCTATTTCTTCATAATCATAACATTCTATCACCATGAACCTGATTGGTAAGAGAGAAAAAGCTTTTTACGAGAGAGAGAAACAAAACGTGTATTAATGAAGAAGAGGAAGTGAGGATACCTGTAGCGGCCGGGCTCTCTGCTGTAGGCGTCCATCTCTATCCTCCAGTCCGTCAGGATCTCATGCAAGCCCTGTTGTGTGTATGTGTAGTCATGGTACAGCTCAAACTCTGTGTCCACAGCTGACTGAAGGACACAAAAGAGAAAATACAAACACTGCTGTTAGTCACACTGCACACAAGCTCCAGAAACATAACAAAAACATCAGTAAAACAGACATCAGTGGCTCGACGCTAGGAGAATACTTTTTTTGTGCATCGAAAACAAAAATAATAATTTAACTCTTGAACATTTTTGGATGAAATAACCCTTTAAAACATTTACTCTTATTTTGAACATTCTAATTATCAAAGTAGTCCACTTTGATGATAATAAAGAGTTTCTTCAGCAGAAAAACAGCATATTAGAATGATTTCTGTAGGATCATGGGAATAATGGAGTAATGTTAATGTTAATGTTGGAGTAAAGTTCAGCTTTGCCGTCACAGGAATAAATGACATTTTACGATATGATAAAATAGAAAACAGCTATTTAAAATAGTAACAATTTCACAATGTTGCTTTTTTATTGTATTTCTGAATAAATAAATGCAGCCTAGGTGAGCGTAAGAGACATAAGCGCTAGTGAATTTTAAGCCATTGTTCAGGAAACAAGAAAAATGTGCTCAAAATAGAAATCAATGGGGAAAGGAAGGGCATGTAAATTTACTATACAAAAGTGATGGATGAAAAGAAATTAAGGAAATATTCAATCAGGTATGCTGGTGAAGCATTAACAGACTTCCATTTAATTAGTCCAGCATTCATTCCACTAAATAAACAATTAAAGGACCAATAAAATGACAGCTTATCCTGCTGAAAAACAGATTTGTGTAGGAAATGTTTAATGATTTTACTGAAATATACTAGCAACGCATTTCTGCTTTTAAACCTGAAATGTCTTGCCCCATAGATTTCTTTGTAAGTACATTAAGCACAATTTTTGATGTGCTCTCCAAGGGATGAATGAAAATGATTTCCTATGGTAATCAACATGTCACAGACGATCAATTTGAACTCGTTTTGAAGCCGGAACATTCCTACAAGTTCATTCTAATAAGTCCTTGAGGACCAGAAAGACAAATCACTGAAAAAAGAGGGCCAGGACCATTGAGTAATTCAGCGGCCTTCCCTAGACCTTCAATGGCTTTGAAATCGTCTGGAATTAGGATAATAGAAATGACTTGCCAGTAAATCCACAGAAGTATGCACTAGTAATCCTTAAACGACATTGTGAGAACAAAGAACAGTAACATGACTCCTTCTGAATGAATTCGGAGAACATTTTTGACTCTAGCAGAAGGGCTTCAATAAATAAACGTGTAAACGAAATGTGTGCATATTCAGAACAAGTCATTGTTGGGCTTACTGGATCTTGGTCAGGGTCGACCTGGGGTTCATTTCTTAAATGCGTGGCCTCAAGCATGTGTTTCACAGCGTCCATGCGGAACCCATCCACTCCCTTCTTCAGCCAGAAATGGATTATGTCCTATTAGACAGATGTGGAGCAAAGATCAAAGAGGGTTCAGGTTTGAAGTCAAACATAATATGGTCTACATAAAGAGCCTTTTTGTTAAAGAGCTTGCAGGCTACCTAATATTCCTCCTCCAGATTATTGAAAAATGTCCTGACATAATAATGAACAGTTAACTTTTTCGAAAAACTGATACAATGATATAAAAGTGGTGCTATTTTTCTCATGTGTAAATAAAATAGAGAACAATCTGTTCCTTTCTGTAAACGCAAACCTTTGTAGTCTGACAAAGGTTACTTGATTACTAGTGGGATAAGGCACTTTGTTCTCTTTTTGTGTTTAAATAGTTGGTAACTCCACACTCAGGTGGTCTAAAGCCCCCTTACATAAAGAATTCATTCAGACATAGTCACCCATTTTCTTAATACTCTCATTCTCACAATACCAAAGCAATATACAAACATTCATTTCAAAATCACATATATTACATTTAGCAGATGCTTTTATCCAAAGCCACTTAAAAATGAGGCCAAGTAATCAAAATCAACAAAATAGCAATGGTACATAAGTGCTATAACAAGTCTCAGTTATTTTGTATAATAAATAAAAAGAAAAGGAATTGATACAATAGAAAATGAAGCTAGTGTTGGTTTTTCTTAGTAAATGAAGAGTGCAAGAGGCAAGTTTAAGAATACAATTAGAATAGAGATTGCTAGATAGATTACATATCATAGACTTCAATAGATTTTAATATCAAATGATTGCTGCTAAATAATAAAAACTGTTAATTATATCTTAACTACAATCCATAGCTTTTTTTTTTTTTTCATTTCTATTCCCACAGTCATGAAAAAAAATGCAAATTCGAGGGAATTTTAAACTGTGATTTGCAGGCCTGGAAAAGTCAAGCCTAAAAAGCATTTAAACATTTAAAAACATGACAGAATCTCATCTAATCAAGCTTATACTTGCCCCGTCTCATCACACTCGTAAAAAGCTGCATAGTATTCATGGTTAAGCCTTTGTCTGCAAGCTTACCGTCATCTCCTCTACGACTCGAGGGTTACGGTAGTTCAGGTCAGGCTGTTCCTTGAGGAACTGATGGAAATAACACTGCTGTCGCACCTCATCATACTCCCAGGTGGAATTCCCAAAGACGCTCACCTGACAAATCAAACAATGTGACACTTTAGTCAACCACTGAGGTTTATGAGGAGTTTTATTCAGTCTTAATAGTATGTAGTGTACAACAGTATGGAATTGAATATAACAGGCAAGCATACTGGATAGCACTGATTCAATCCGTTTTTTGAATGTTCATACCCAGTTGTTTGGAGGTTTGTCCCGCGTGCAGTTAACCCAGATGTAGTAGTCTTTATAGGGCTCTACACCATCACGGCTAAGTTGGAACCAGATGTGTTTGTCGCTGGTGTGGTTCGGGATGTAGTCCATGATCAGCTTTAGACCTGGGCCAAAAAAACAATGCTTTTATCATACATCGCATTTTATAGTGATATGACAATATAATAACAGCATTGTAAGCTGTTCATTATTATCCATGAAGCTCATGATATGCTAAAATTCAAACTACAGCCATAAACATGGCAAAAAATTATGTCAGTACAGGTTTGTCAATGCGTTACATGTTACTGGATGGTGATAATGTTGAGAGAAATATTCTGTATTTATAGCATGTCCACCTTTGTCATGCATGCTTGCCAGAAGGTCATCAAAGTCTTCCATGGTCCCGAAGATGGGATCGATCTGCCTGAAGTCCTCCACATCATATCCAAAGTCTCTCATGGGAGACTTGTAGAAAGGGCTGATCCAGACCGCTTTAATGTTCAGGTATTCAAAATGACTCAGTTTCTCCTTGATTCCTGAAGCCAAGCAGTGAAAAATAAAAATGTTATCTATAAAGTTTGCACCTTTGATCTGCATACAGACATTTAGCAATACAATTTTATCTTGATCAAACTAACTTTTATAATGATTGCAATCTTTTAATATCTACATGTGAACATTTGGAGGGTCTATAAAAGGTATCATTCATCTCTTGTAGAAGATAAGCTGGTGTTTTGTCTTATCCACAGGGTTTGTTTTGTGTGGACATGTGTAAAGTAAAATACTAATCGTCCTGTAATGTACAGCTGTAAAATCAGTTTTATGTACTTTATGGCATGTTTAGAGGCAATTTCGCCCATTACATAAGAGCAATTATACAACCTCCTCCTCTTGCTTGAAACAGAATATGCTGCCATACAGAACCATTACGAAAGAAAAACATGGCTATTGTGTGTCTGTCCAAGCCATCAATACACTCACTTCTCAAATAACACTACAGCTGGAGGGAACTCAACTACTGAAAAGAGAATTGTTTTTCAAGGCAGCTTGATACACTACTGCCAACTTTTTCCTGTCCTTTTTGTTTTGTTTTCAGTTTTAGGCCAATTTTCTTACATAATGTCTCTGCAATATTTAAATTGCCCTTATAAAGCGTTATTAAAAGTTCATATTATGGTTTTAGGAGTCCCAAAAAAAAGGTTGACATGAAAAGATAAAAAAGTGGGCGGCAATATGCTAATGTTACATTTTGAAGTCAACATAAAACAGCTTGGGAGCTTGCTTTTAAAAAAACAATAACCTTATACACAGTGCACGTTCAGATTAAAAATTTGCAGGACGTTTTCATTCACTTACAGCTCTGTTACACACTGAACCAAAGGTCGTTTTGTTTACATAATGTGTGCCGTTTATATATTATATATACACACACACACATATAAACACACACAATATTTTGAAAATATTTACTATGTATATTGATAGAAGTTATATTATATAGAAATATATTTAATATACAAATATTTAGAAATGCACGCATGTGTATATAAATAACGACTAGCCTATACACACTAAATGCACACATTTTTTTTTTTACGCATTTTTGATGTGATTAATCATAATTTATATATATATAAAATCGTGATGAAAATATTAACGTGTAAACGTAAATGTGTTCAAAATATACTTTATGTATTTATTATACATCTGTATAAACAGAACACACACATATAATGTAAATGCAATTAATCATTTGACAGCATTAATTTAAACGTAATACTGATTGCAAAAAAAAATTAATTATGCAGGATGCATCAAAAATGTACTAGCGTCCATATGTTTTTATAATATTCCTCAATTTTTGCAATAATCTAAAAATTATTCAACTACTAAAAAAGCTATTACAATTGTTTTTGGTAACTAAAATAAAATAAGAATAATATGAAAATTAGCAATGTTGCCTTTAAACATAACTGAAATGAGTACTAAATTGAACAAAAACAAAATTATACATTTTTTTAAAATCTAATAAATGCAACCTTTAATGTAATTCTTTACATTAAAAGTTTTGTTTTTTGCACCATATTCACCTGCATATTATCCTATTACCTTAATGATAAAAAATACCTTTCAGATCTCCAACACCGTCACCATCTGAATCCTTGAACGATCGTGGATAAACCTGATAGACCGGAGACAGCTGCCACCAGCTCATGCATCGAGGTGACAGCGCCACAATCGTAATGGTCATGGCAATAAGGGCCAGAGTGCATATGATGATCAGCCAGAAAATAATTTCTCGAGGTATGCGGTAGCAGGCTTTGCTGGAGTATAACATCAGGACCTCTTTGGGCATCCCAGCGTACGGCTTGATCTGCGTGTACTGGTTCTCCTGTGGCCCGACGATGGACACTCTGGTGGCCTGCTGAGAGCTTGATGCATCAGATGTATCCCCATCATCATCCTCATGAAAGGCTGCGTTCTGGATGCCTTCTTGCAGCTCCACCGCGTCGATGTTGGTCATTTTGGTCGAACTCATCTTTCTTGCTTCATTCGATCCCAAGAAGCAACACTTGTGAGAGTCAGCACAGCAGGAGTCCTGTTAAATAGAGGCATTCACAAGTCCATAGTGCACAACACTCTTTCTGTCTCCATCCCTCTCAACACACAATAAAACCCCTCCCAGAGGAATGTGGCAGAGATTAGCAGGACCAATCACACACTGCCTTGTCTACATATTATTGGAAAGTCAGGTAACTCATTTTGACATTGTCCATGTGACAAAGTGACAGTTTACAGTGTTTTAGTGTTGCTGACAACTGTCTACACAGGATTCTTACGCCGCTCTGAATATAAATCTCCTAAACTCTAATATATAACACTTACTACAGCTGGGTAGTTGGCAACTAGCTACTCATGACAAACTGGCTGGCAAACTTTTACCTTACAAACCACTCACTTTCCCAGCTGACAGATTTCACCTGTAATCAGAGCTCTACCAGAATGAACAAATGAATAATCTGTAATGTAACTAGTGTAAACTGCAACTTTAGTATTTCATACTTTTTTGTATTTTAATTTTATTGCAGTTGTTCATGCATAAAGAAAAGACCTGATCCTATTAAATATTTCAACCTATAACAATTACCAAAAATATAGATTTTATTGCCTAATATGCACTGTTTTGGGGCAACAAAATATCGTAAAACATTGTAATAATCAGTATTTACTATTAAATCTAAATGCTGTTACTTTTAAATTTGTTTTCCGTAATTTAAATTAAACTGGTTGAAAAAATATATAGGGGAGAGCGGGGTAAGTTGTCACACTTTTCACACTGACTAACTTTTACTGAGAACCATACATCACAA
>JAUCMT010000277.1:0-14523 GCA_032357475.1 Enteromius thamalakanensis
CCACTCTAAAGCGGTACTAAACTGCAGTGGAAGCGCAAACCGAGCCGAACTGAGCCGTGCCGTGCCGTAACGAGCCGAGCCGAGTCGTACCACGCAGTGGAAAAGCGCCATAATATGCAATAATAATGCAGTTCCACTAAAACTGGAGCTATCAGAAAGAGTAATATTAACACATTTAATGCTGCCTTCAAGCGCACCTGGAACACGTGTATCTGAACGTTAGATGAATATTAATTATTGCAACATATCACTATCCAACACAGTCTCATGACCAATCTGTACGTATTCATACGTTTTGTATGATTTGTCTAAACTCCAATGATGGGTAGGATTAGGGGTGGGGTTAAGTGTAGGTCATTTGTACAAATTCATACGAATTGGCAACTCGTAAAATATGTACAGTTTAGTAAAAAGAAAGGGGTGAGGTCATATGAATTTGTACAAATTCGCCACCTTATAAACCTTGTACGTATTGCTGTGAGATTGGGGTATTTACACACGGCATCAAACTGTGAAAGTCTAGTGATTCATTTTGCATGATTCATATTGACCTGCTCTCTGAGTCCAAAGTTTGTAATAATTTGTCATTTTTGTGACTTATGCTTACAAAGGCTGCATATTTGATCTAAATTAGTGTAAAAACATAACAACATAAAATACATAATTATACTGTATTGTTCATTTATACGGAAATTTACCCAACTAGGGGTTCACTCGGTTTTTGATCAGAGCAAATCTGTCAAAAACACTAGGCTTTTTATGAAATGTTATGAAAGCGTTGACATTTTCTTTTCAGTTTGTTAAAATTTCACTTGCATGAAGCAGATGTCCATGTGGCCATTGTCTGACCTTTCCACATGTCCCTGGAGTCTATAGAATCATTATTTGTGCTTTTCACATAAAACATGACTCGTATATGTGGGTTGCACGAATGTGTTAGATTTTGTGCCAGCTATGACATAACAAATGAAATGTTCTCTCGCTTTAAACGTGCTAAACCCTCTACAGATGTGCAGCCATATTCTGAGGGAGGGAAAAACAATTCTATTATCAAGATTCCAGAGTCATGATGGGATATGCTAGAGGGAATGGCAATCAGTTATATAAGCCTACAAATATGTTATTACCAGCTTGTTTTTACAATGGTAAAATGTAATTCCTATTCACAACCAATTTTCATTTCGAAACTTAGGATTTTTCCCTCTCCTAGGGGTTGTCAAGTGATATTGAAAAATACATTTCCTATGAATTTCGCATCTGTTTTTATTCGTTATAGAAAAAAAAAAAAAAAACAAAAAAAAAAACAGCAGGGTATAGATGATTTGTTAGTTTCACACTCATATTGTAGGTGGTATTTGGTTTGGCAATTGTACAGTTATTCTTTACCCATCTGTGTTACATTATGGTAATTGCTCTTTTTTTACAACCCAAATAGTCAAGCATTCACTATGCAGCAAACCTCCCAGAAATGAAAAAAAAAAAAGCCATAAAAGTTTTGGTGTTTTGGGTCAAGGTGCTGTTTATCACTGGGGTTTTCAAACAGTGGATACACAGAGCTGTACACAGACCCTTAGGGAAGAAACAACTTGCACGCTACAGTACCTAACATGGACAAGGATGCAGTGCAGATGTGCTTGCATGCAGATGTTGTGAAAGAAGGGTTATACAAGGTAAAAAATAGTGTTACATGTGCAAAGTTATAAAAGGTTTTGACTCTGATCCAAGTTTTATAAGCACTTTCTGTCAAAGAATGTATTGTTTTTTAGACAAGTTGTTCCCTGTTTCATTTTGCCTCCTTCATTTTGCGATTTTATAAGTAACATTAAGTCTGCTGGTATGGAATAGTTTTAACAAGGAAATTTCTCCAGATTAGATGCTTGGCCCTGTTTGAGCAATCATGGAATTCTGTGGTTGAATATTTTTGTATAATAACACTAAAAACTTGTCTTGTTTACTTGCAAGACATTAGTGTCATGTTTTCCGCAGCACACTGATCTCTCATTTCAATTAAATAATAAAGCAAAAAAAGTGCTCTACATGTTATACTGGTAAATTATCGTGTTAAAAAATAAATAAAGAAAGAAAACAGCAGCTCTGGTTGCAAAGTAAAACATACAATATCAAGATTATTGGTATTACAAGATGCTTGAATGTTTAATTGCGCATTAGGTAATATAATGTAATAATCAGCGTAATAATTCAATGGTTAATAGGCTTTATTTCCAAAAATCATAAAATAACCAGTGTGTAAAAGTAGCTGAACTCTTGTTTTTTAGGTGAACACTGAAAGAAAAGCAATGAGTTAAATCTTTTTTCACTATTCTAGTTATTATTATTATCTGTAAATATAATGTAAAATGTATTAAAAAAAAAAGCTAAATTCCATACCATGCTGCTGCGAGGTCAATAGACAGATTACAGTAGGAAAATAGTAGCAGACCCTACTTTAAGAGACAAAAATAAAGAAGCTTGTTAACATTAGCACCGAAGACCCTGTTGTACAACTTCACTGACACTCTGACTCAATAACCCAAGTCTGAAACAAATAATAATATACAATTAGAATTATCTGCACTCTATAATTTGGTTTAATTTTATACAGTTTATTTGCTGTAACATATTGGTTTAATTGTACTCTTTGTTTGCCATGTGTTCTCCAGGCCATGAGGATAATCCAGATAGCCTCCGGCACAGATATAACTTCATCGCTGATGTGGTGGAGAAGATTGCTCCAGCTGTGGTTCACATTGAGCTCTTCCGCAAGTATGTATCCTGAATCACACACTCCATTAAACAGCGTTCTCATGTCTCAGAGAGGACGTCTTCATCAGCACTATCTTTTATGCATGTTGGTATCTATAGTTCCATGAAAAACATTTAGCATCAGTGGAAACTTTACATCGCACAAAAAGTTCTTTAAAAGGTATTTTTAGATTATTAAGATGTTTTTCAAACAAGAAAATTAGAGATTTTTTTAGATATTGAAAGGTTATTTGAAAGGTTTTTTGCGGAGCCGAAAATGGATCTTCTATGATAGCTCTGTAAAAACACCCCTTTGGAACATTTACTTTTGAAAGTGAACTTCTCATAGTCTTTCACTGGCATCTTCACTGGGCAAAAACAGATATTGCCTTTGTTTTTGCCCTCTATCATCAATATGAGTTGAATTTCTTCTTCCGTGTATCCAAGATTGCATCCATATTGGCCCTAAAACAACATTCTTATCAGATTATTATTTCTCTCTGATTTTTGGCTCTAATACCCTCTTCAGGGTACAGTAGGGTTCGTGGGAGTTAGCCCAAACAGTCCACATGTGTTTTGGAGAAGGCATTCAACCGTGTCCCTCGCGGTGTCCTGCTCTGGGAGTACGGGGTCCGGGGCCCTTTGCTAAGGGCTGTCCAGTCCCTGTATGACCAGAGCAGGAGCTTGGTTCGCATAGCCGGCAGTAAGTCAGACTTGTTTCCAGTGCGTGTTGGACTCTGGCAGGGCTGCCCTTTGTCACCAGTCCTGTTCATTATTTTTATGGACAGGATTTCTAGGCACAATCAGGACCAGGAGGGGTCCGGTTTGGGGACCACAGGATCTCATCTCTGCTTTTTGCAGATGATGTTGTCCTGTTGGCTTCTTCGAACCAAGACCTACAGCGGGCACTGGGGCAGTTTGCAACTGAGTGTGAAGCGGCTGGGATGAGAATCAGCACCTCCAAATCTGAGGCCAAGGTTCTCAGCCGGAAATGGGTGACCTTCAGATTGGTGGGGAGTTCCTGCCTCAGGTGGAGGGGTTTAAGTATCTTGGGGTCTTGTTCACAAGTGAGGCAAGGATGGAACGGGAGATCGATGGACAGATCGGTGCATCTTCTGCAGTGATGCAGTCGGTGTACCGGCCTGTTGTGGTGAAGAAGGAGCTGAGCTGCAAGGCGAAGCTCTCGATTTACCGGTCGATCTACGTTCCTACTCGCACCTGTATGGTCATAAGCTTTGGGTTATGACAGAAAGAACGAGATCCCGGATACAGGTGGCCGAAATGAGTTTCCTCCACAGGTTGGCTGAGAGGTCCCTTAGAGATAGGGTGAGGAGTTTGGTCACTCGGAAGGAGCTCAAAGTAGATCCACTGCTCCTCCACATAGAGAAAGGCCAGCTGAGGTGGCTCCTGGAACTGTTCAGGATTCCTCCTGGACGCCTCCCTGGGGAGGTGTTCCGGGCATGTTCCACCGGGAGGAGGCCCCGGGGACGACCTACAGTAGGACACGCTGGAGGGACTATGTCTCTAGCCTGGCCTGGGAACGCCTCGGAAGAGCTGGAAAAAGTGTCTGGGGAGAGGGAAGTCTGGGCGTCCCTGCTTAGACTGCTGCCCCTGCAACCCGGTCCCGGATAGGCGGAAGAAGATGGATGGATGGATGGATTTTTGGAGAAGGTTGAGATTTTATGAGTGTAATCTATGATTAATTGACAACAATGTTCTTCCAGGAACATGCTTCTTATGTATAAATCATGTTGTCTGCACATTATAAACTTAAATGTGGATGGGATATATCTCTTAAATTATAATCACAATACCATTATCATTGCATAAGAAAGATTTTGTGGAATGTAGAAAATAGCCAACCTCAATTTTAGACTGTTGAAATTTAGCACTGCGGTAAACAAATTCTGGAGAACAACTGTCATGTTTTCCACAAATCACTTGTCAGAAGATGTTCCTCCTAGGTGTCAAATCTTGCTGGAAAATATGGTCAAATGAAGAATGTTGAGCAACCATCATTCTTTGCCGTTCGACTGTGGAAAGTTTTGTTTCAGTATTTTGAAAAGGTTGCTCCTTATTGACGTTCTTCATTTTTCCTTCTTAGAATGATGTTCAGCAAGCGGGAAGTGGCGGTGGCCAGCGGCTCTGGTTTTGTGGTGTCTGAAGATGGCCTTATTGTAACCAATGCCCACGTGGTAGCCAACAAACACCGGTTAAGGGTGGAACTGAAGACCGGCGCCACATATGAAGCCAAAATTAAAGATGTAGATGAGAAAGCAGACATCGCTCTCATCAAGATAGACGCTCCGGTAAGTTTCTCCCATACCTGTCCATATAGTGTATCACACTCAGATCTTTTGGATAACACATATAAATTAATCCAGAGTCAAGTTGTTCCAAAATCAAGTGAGAAGCCAGCAGAAGTACAATTCTAGGGCAGCATTAGATACAAATTTACAAATAGTGCATCTATTGTGCATGTCATATTTTCTCACCCACGTGCTTTCATCTCTGAAACTTTGTGCTCAAAGACAGTTTAGAGTTTTAGAGTTTCCCATTTGCAGTTTGTGTTTCTGCTCATGTGCATTCAACTCATGAATATGTTTTTTATGACTTTGTTTGAATGCACCATATTTATGCGACATACTCAGATGAACAGTTAAGATCACACAAGAAATTGTCATTGTAAAGAGACTGATAACATGCCTCGTCTTGTTGAATTTGCATCTGAGATTGTTTCCATTATGTAATGTCTTCAAAAATTGAATTGAAAATACATTTCATGCCTGAGTCTGAGAATCTCATGCTATTTTTCCAAGTGTAAGCATAGAAGTGGGCAGAATATGCTTTTCTTGACTCTGAGGATAATGACTCTGGTTTAAAGGAAGGCACTTCTGTATCAGGAAGAGAGAGAGATCAAGATAAGCCATGTTGAATTGCTCTACTAAACAAGCCTGGCTCCACACCCAGGCAGAGTAAGAGTGAAAAAAACACACGAAGAGACCATTTTGACAAGGATTTCATTAGAGTGGCTAATTTTAAACAATAAATTACACTGACAGCACATTAAAAACATTACACTCAGAGTGGAAAATGTACACAGCTCCAAAATGAGCCACATGCTGTTAAAGTATAGATGTTTCTAGTGCTTTCATATTATTTTTTATTATTTCATATTATACAATTACACATACAATGCGTTGCATGTTGTAGAAATAAAGGAATGTATCGTAGAGTTTTTTTTTTATGCAAACATGCATTACATGCATTTTTATGCATTACATATGAATAACACTAAATATTGTGTTGTATAGCATTATAGGTGTAAACTTGCATAAGTATACAACTGTGACTATAGTTACATTACATCACAGTCTCAAGTGCCTTAATGTTTTACAGTACAAACTGGTTTCTTTGAACACACATGAAGTGTCATCTTCCACTATGTCAGTCTTGTATGCCCATATTTTGTTGTTACTGTCCTCGATTAGTTTATTGTGTTAATGTGTTCCCAGCCGTTTTCCCCAGGTGTTTTCAGTTCTCCCATGAATTCCTTGTGTTTAATTACCCTGTGGTTCCGAGTCTCCCTGGTCTGTCCGTATTTGTCTATTTGTCTTCAAGTCTGCGTTGTATCCTATTTTCCTGAGTTTGAGAATTATGTCAAAAATGGCGATTCTAGCGCCCACCAGAGCCTGCTCCTACTGAGTGGTGTCCAGTTTCAGCCCCACGTAAGTGCCTCCCGAGGCCGGTTCCCGATTCACGGCCAGGAGAGCCGTCCCTGATCCCTGCAGATTTCGCTCCGCAGTCACGGCCAGGAGTGCCGTTCCAGAGTCATGTTCCCCTCGGATTCTGTTCTGCATTTACTGCCAGGAGAGCCGTTCCTAAGTCCTGTTCCGGATTCATGGCCAGGAGAGCTATTCCTGATCCCTTTGGATTTCGTTCCACAGTCACGGCCAGGAATGCCATTCCTGAATCCAGTGACTCCAGTGCCCGCCCCTCGTGAGCAACCTCCAGTGCCGATTCCTAGGAAATGTCAATAATCCAAACCCCTGCTGCCTCCGACCTCAGAGTCCCGGACTCCGCCTCTGCCCTCCGACCCATTGGCTCCCCCATGGCCCCTAGCTCCCTCCTCTCCACTGTGGCCTGTCAGGTCACCAGCTCCACTGGGCTCCATCGCCCCTCCGGCTCCGACTCGGTGGGTTATTGACCATCCGCACTGTCAGGCTCCTACTTCCCTCCAGCTCCACCTCTGTCGCTTCGGCTTCACCATGGCCATGTCTCATTCTCATGTTTCAAAACATTTCAATTCTCCCATGATTTCCTTGTGTTTAATTAACCTATGTTTCCCGTAGTCTCCCTGTTCAGTCCTTATATGTTTAAATGTCTTCAAGTCTGCATTGTGCAGTATCCTATGTTCCTGAGTTTGAGATTTAATAGACCCCCATTTTGCAAACTCTGCGACTCCTGTGTTCTCCTTACGGCACGCAGTGTAACACTAGAAGATATACAATAACAGTTTCCTTTATGAGTTCTGCATAGAGAGAGATATACAGTAGATGGTTTCATGTTGTACAGTAGGGGTAAATATATAATGTATTTTAGTACTGGAAGTTGTACTGACCAATATACTACCAAACTACCTTTTTTGTAGTCTAAAGTACATACAAGTTTTATCGAAAACATTCATTTTAATATGTTAAAAATGTATTGGGCACATAATATCTTCAGGTAATATATTAAAATTTGTATATGTAGTTATAATTCCAATGTATTTTCCACTGTTTGGCAAGCTACTTAGAAAATGTAGTGAGCTAAGCAATCAGTTACTTTATATTCAAATAAGCTTAACTACACTAAAGCTACTACACTGAGAAATGTAGCAAGCTAAGCTACACCAACATGGTAAAAGTAGTTTACTACATCTAAGCTATTTTTTTTTATTGAACCAATGATAAATGCTACCTTAGTGATAAAAAATGTCATTCAAACAGGCACGCATAATTGTGCAATTATTTATTTAACAATTGTTCCAAACCATTTTGGCAACAAAAACAAACATAATAACAAATAACAAAGGTGTCGAGAGTGTTTAATTATTGTAATCTGAGTGCATGCATATGTGTAACTCAGTGCAGCTTAAACCCCAGGACAAACCACATTAGTAGAATTATAAACTACTCTACAGTACCACCATGGCAAAAAACAGACCGTTGTCTCAGTCAGCGTCATGAACTTCTCGTGGTACGGCCATGGCAACTCCCCCTTTGGGATCAGTTCCTCTCTGTCCTCTGCCATCTTTCCAAAAAAGTGTTCGCCCAAGCATGTCACATGTCTGGTGCTAAAGGTGGTGCTAACACTAAAAAGCTCATTGCCAACCGCAGTAAGAAGTCACTTACATTAATGCGGCTGTATTGGCCCGTGTGTAGTGATGGTGTCATATACTGATCTAGGATCAGTGATCCATAGCATTTGTATTTCCTATTGTGCTTAAGCATCAGAAATGCTTAAAAGTAACGTTAGCTTGTGTGGACGCTACCGCACTACTTGATCAATAAAATAGCTTCGCTACTGAAAAGCTATTTATTCGGAAAACAGTGACGCTACCAACACGCTACTGAGAAATGTAGTGAAACTAGTATTGTCACTACTTGTAGTGACGCTACTGCCCATTACTGGTATTTACCTATAATATATTGGCAGCACTGACCCAGAAAGCGCAAGTGGTGCTGGATTTACTTAACAATATGCGTGGTGATACAGTTTGTTGGGGTTTGGTACCAGTTACAGGCTTTTGTGCTGGCAGACAGCAGTGCCACGTCTTTGTAATTTCTCTTTGTCCTCTCATGCACAACTCCCCCTTCCTCTCTGGCTCAGGTTCTGCTTAGTCACTGCCATACTGTGAATAATTTATATTGGGTAACTGTCTCATATTCTTCTTAGCTTGAGTTTCATGCCAGTCTTTGTTTGATTGGTTCGTGTCTCTGTCACCACCGAGAATTCCATGGCAGAACTCCTCTTCATATTTTAAACGATATGACAGAACAGACATGGGAAATGTTCAAGCTGTCTCTAAATATGCTGCAGGGTTGTTACAGCAACCTTCTTGTTTGTCTGGTTATTTTTGGACGGAAGTCATTTTCAAACTCATTAAGGATTATTTACGATGTCAAAAGGCTCTTAGTGTATCCCTTCTCTAGAAAAACGAAGGGTCTGGGTTCACCTGTGGTTCGTTCTTTGTGAATTTTTTTACTATTGTGATATGAGAGGGTCTGTATTATTTACCATTGGAAAAAGAGTAACAGTTAACTTGGATCATATGATGCACTTCACCCAATCATGCAGTGACCTCGTCTCCTTGCTTACGTATTGCCAATAAGCCACATAGCTATCTATGGCTGCAGCATTAGCATTAGCCATAATCGTTTTTCACTTAAAAGTTGCAGGCTTGCCTTTCAGTAGCTTTGGGTTACACCTGTTTTTTTTCTCAGGGTTGTTCACAGTAAGTTTCGATCTAATCTCATTCTTGTTTTCTTATTCCCACTAAATTAGCCAATTCCTCAAACCAGAGACAACATTGCTGCCTAAATCAACATCATTTTACATCCCAAAAACAGCTTGAGGAACTTGTTGAACTTGTCTTAGACAGCTTGTTGTATGTAGTGCACTTAGGCCTGTGTCTTGCAGCTGCATTCAAGCACCCAAACAATGTGTTCATTATAGCGCTTATATATATAGTATTCATTTTATGTTAATTTTATATACAGTATTCATTCAGGCTGCATGCATATGCATTGAGTCACTGCTTAGCAGCGCCACAGAAACAGACAAGTAGTTTAGGTGCTCTTATTTTTGCTGTGCATAGCACATTAAATTCAGCAGAAAATAGAATGAAAATGCAACGTAGACGCAATTATGTACTCAGTCTTTGTTATATAGTCTGTTTTTATGAAGCCAACAACTGGAGGGGGGGATTACTCAGCTATGTTTGATGCAGATTCCACATGCACAAGCACTTTATATTTAGCAGATCTGAACGATCAGCTTGATTTTAACAGTTTATAGCTACAATTTGAAGTTTTGGTTTATTTGGACAAATAATAAATACATTAAAATTAAAATAAATTAATAAATGTATTTGGAACATGGGCCTATGCATTTCTTTTAGGATATATGTAGCTATAGGTTTTCACTGTTCGCACAAGCTCTGTGCATGATGTGATGTGAATCATCATGTTATGATGCATTATTTGATGCTGCTTTAATACGTTGAAGTGTATAATGTTTTAATTTTCTTTTGAAAAGGAAATTTGTAATGTGTAACTACACGCAGCGCCGGCAGAACACTTGATTTTTTCCCCTCATCGAAACTATTCTTAATATTTCTTTTATTTGTGTACATTCACAATAAAAAACAATTGTGTATTTGTAAACAAAGGAAACTATTGGATGCCGCTTTCTAAATAGCGAATCAAAGAAATAATAGTTAACTTGTTGCATTTTTTCTTTAGTTTTGTTAATTTATTAATTGTTTATAAATATATATTTTGCATATGGGCGTATTTAGGTTATTGTTTTTCTCTGTTCGCACAAACTCTGCGCATGAGTGATGTGAATCCTATTATTTATGCTGCTTTTTGCTTGTAAATACTTATGTAACAACTCTCTTTTTTTAAGGATGATGTCATCATGCACAAAATGTTATTTCACCCTTTTGAAATTAATTTTCTAAAAAGTAATTGATGTTATTTTTCTAATAATTTAAGGATGTTATATTATAATGTTGTTGTTGTTTTATTTATAAATTATAAATCTGGGGCCCCGGGGCGGCAGTACACGCGGCGGTAATAGTCATTTTGGTTGTCCACCTATTGTACTTTTTAATAACTGTGCATTTCTAGTTATGCTGTGGCACAGGGCCGCATAATTGGTGGGACAGCTGGACTTTTTTGCAAAGGGGGCATGTGATGAAAGTTCTGTAGCGAGTCCAAGAATTGCACCACTGCTGCTGCTGCTATAAATTGCAGATGCATGATGTCTGAAACAGGCCTAACCTTGGATGAGAAAAGCATAGCCTTTAGAGATATAGAAGAAAACAGATGCCAGCAGAGCATGTTAGAGCATGTTACTCTTTGAGTTCCAGATTGTATCACATAAATGTTATAGACGGGTCTCGACCGGCCACATCAGGATGAGAGGGGTGAGGGGAAATATCTAAGGATGACTAATACAGAGTCATCTGCATTTAGATCTGGGTCATGATACTTATGAAACATCAGTGTACATGTGTGAATGTTTAAAAACGTGTAGATCTGGGACACAATGCAGGCTTTGGCAGGAGGGACTTAGTGTCAGGATGCATTTCCACTCCTGGTCTGACTATAACAGCTGTTCTTTTGTCTGCCAAGCACATTGCTCGTAGAGGAAATAGACAGATCTGTTAGATGGTTGTTAGTGAATTTGTGTACATTCAGGATGTTCTGGTTTACAGATTCTATAATATTAATGAAGCATGGTTGCACACAAGAATCGCAAATGTGTGCAAAACATGCAACACTGTCATCGGAACAGTTTAATGAACTTTTAAACAAAACATCTGCACATGTGTTTTTTGTTGAGTATCATATCTGATTCATCCAGCTTTAATGGAGCTTAATGAGATCATACTTCAGAAGGAAAAAATACTCCTCGGTTTTACTCAGAGGCCCAAAGCTGAACAAAACTAAGCAAAATGGTGAAGTTACTGGTATGTATATTACCAAAAAGTAAGCTTGTCATGTAAATCAATCATGACAGACAATATTCCTATATATCGTCGCTATATCTTCCAGACACTCTATATCTCTTATCTTACTAAGATTATATTTTAAATGTTTAGTATTAAGATCGGATAAAACTGCTCTAGTACAATACGCCCTTCCTTCCAAATACAAGAGCCAACTGACAAAGATCTCATCTTTATTTATCCCTTTAGTTCAGCCTTTGCGTTACATTCCACATTTGCTGGACCAACCTGAAATATATGTCATCTGGGGGTTTACCATTTATGTCAGATTTAATATCTGATTTGTAATGTAAGTCTGTAAAAAAAGTGTGTTTGTTTAATCAGAAGTGAGCTGAACTTTTAATGAGTTCAATCCAAAATGGAGTATGGATACCTCAAAATCTCAGACTGCCATGTAAAATGATATAAGCAAATATAAAATCCCTGATTCACTCATTTCATCTTTGCATGTGTTGGTTTATGGGTGACCACAGAAGACGGTTCAGTCTTGTCTCTTTTATCTGGGCCCTTTGTTTATTCAGATGTTTCAGTTTGCGGCATATGCTCATTGATGTGGGTTATGTTCCCTATTAGTACCTTCATGTTATTAGAAGACTACACAAACCGAAGAACAAGCCTGACAATACTCCGTGCTTTTTAATTTACTGCAGTCTCAGGAGAAGCCCCTGTCATTAAACAGTCTCAAAACTCCAGCCGAGATGTACAGCTGTCTACAGTTGTGTTTAAGACTGATGGGATGTTTGATGACAGTCTGAGCATGCAAATTTCTATATTTTTCTTAATTCTACAGTGACCAAACATACTCTTTTCCACAGACATGTCATGGTCAGGATTTCTTCATTTCCTAAAAGTTCTGGGTTTGACTTTGCTGAAGGTAATGACTGAGAAGTAGTTTGGGCAGAGATTGATTATGTACAGTACCTGAAAGCTCAAACTACTTCTGTGGCCAGTCAAAGCAGTGCAAAAAGGACTGCAGAGAGTATGTCAATTAGACAAAGAATAAAAATAGAATAAATCACAAATAAAAGAATAAATAAAAAAAGGACATACCAGTATATTTGCAACTCTCTTAGAATTTTCTATTTTACCGAAATTCGAAATTTGCCTGTTTAATTTAAAACACATTGCTAAACGGATGCAAAAAAAATGGAAATCAAGGGTCTAGGATTTAGTTTGCAGATGTCACTTGTCTTACGTGGGACATTTAAATTGAAGCAAAAGTGTCCAAATACTTTTGAGACCAATGCACATTCAAACACCTGGCCTAAAAAAATAGTGTGCATTAGTTGGCTGGATCCAACTTAATTTGGGACAGATTGTTCTGTCTGAAATTCCCCTTTAAAGTAATTTGTAAAGCCCTGCTGGCAACATTCCTCTCTCAAAAGCAAGGAATTCATGTCAATGCACTCATGTCATAATTTGAAGATGATCTTTGCTCATTTGCAATGCCCGCTGCCCTGGTACAGTTGTAACTTGCCTCATGTTCTTCTGATCTCTAAATAGTCCCCATTAGTGGAAATTTGACTATAAGGACACACGTCTCCTAAAATATGGGTCAGTTTTTGAGTCTGGTATTAGTTAAGGTCCTTGTATTGCAGAAGTCCTGCTCAGACACATCTTTCTGACTCATCAGAGCAAAGAAAGAGCGGCCTTCAATGTTTCGTTGTTGGCATTTAATTGCTTATACAAATGAGGGTAAACATTTCTTGGGTAAACAGCAGCTGGATTTGTCATTGAATGTGTTTTATGTGTGTACTTTTCCAGTGGTTAATGCATACCACAAAGCTAGTCCGCAAACATTCATGCTGGCAGTTTTGCATTCAAAGCTGATCGATGCCAGTTCAAAGACATACAAGGAGTCTTGGCATCCTTCGGGATGTTTAGGAGACAGAGTCTGGCAGACATGCTTTCTCATTCATCCTGAGTTGCTTCAGCACATATTTGAAAGGGTTTGGTCTTGTCTTCCAAGAAAGCAGTCTGAGTTTTTCCATGATGGGGCAAGACACCAAAACTGGGTCATACTGATTTAGAGTCATGTTTTTGGCTGGTCACAATGATTTTATCAGTATTTCGGCAAATACACAGCAATATTTTATTTGGAATCTTCAGGGCACTATGCATGGCTTTCTGTATTTACATCTACTGTATTTGAGTGATGCCTGCCTTGCCGTCAAGTTTGTGAAGGTGATGCTACGATTTGGAAAAAATGGTGCCTATCTGTCAGTATGAATGTAAATTTCTCTCCAGGGAGACTGTGACTTTGGATCCGCAGGGACCTGATTTACGGTTGCTGAGAAACAGGAAGAGTCGGTCAAAGATTCCTGTTCTTCCTGGCAGAACATTTAAAGAGTTCAGCTGGGACTGATTTTCTCTAGATGGAAGTTTTGCTCACAATAAACATGTATCCATATCATGTGTCCTTTGAGTCAACAATATTTTCAAAACAACTGAATTCTTTACTGAAGAGTTGTCTCATCCAATATGTGTTTATGGATGTTGTTTGGATCAGGTTGGTTGCATAGTTGTTTTTTCCTATTCGTAACCAATTTATACATTGAGGCCATGCTAAAATGATAGTGAGAGGTTATGATTGGTCAGAGAATTCCATTTAGATTATGGATGCTTTTTCTATCATATTTATGGATGTGCTGAGAGGATATCTTCAAAATTGAAAAAGTTGCATCCCCAGGATTTGAAAAAAAATTGTTTACCCAAAAATGAGAATTCTGTCATTATTTACTCAATGTGTCGTTCCAAACCCATATGACCTTCTGTCATCTTTGGAACACAAACTAAGATGTTTATGATGAAACACAAGAGCTTTTAGACCCTCTATAGACAGCAACTACCATCTTCAAGGCCCTGAAAGCTAGTAAAGAAAACATTAGTCCTTTCGCACCTCTTTATGGAACTGATAAGTGAGCGATTCTTCAACTACGGGCACTTTTGGCCTTGTGAAATTGTGGACTTGTGAATTTCAGTAAATATAGAATTAAGAT
>JAUCMT010000278.1:0-14517 GCA_032357475.1 Enteromius thamalakanensis
TTTTATTTTGATGTGATTAATCATGATTAATCCGTTGACAGCACTAGTTTTTTTGTCCAGTTTTGCTGTCTCACATATATACATATATGTATATATACATATATTTTTATGATCATTAAAATATAAAAAATGGAAGCATTGATTTAAAATGGATATTAATGTTCAGAACTACTGTTACAGTAGTTTACTGTTTCACTACTGTTCAAAGGTTTGAGATCAGTACATTTTTATTCTTTCCTCTTTGAAAGAAATTAATACTTTTATTAACAAAGGATCTATTAAATGAACAAAAAAAGTCACAGCATAGATTTATATTTTAGAAATGTTTTATATTTGGTAAAACAAAATACTCTGTTTTTTACTTCTTATTAATCAAAGAATCCTGAGGAGGAAAAAATATATATATATATTTGTCTGCACAACTGTTTCCAACATTGACAATTCTAATAATAAATCAGTATATAAGATTTCTAGAGGAACGTGTGACACTGAAGACTGGAGTAATGATGCTTCAGGTATTCAGGAATGATGCTTAATATCACAGGAATAAACTATATTTTAAAATATATTCACACAGAAAACAGTTATTTTAAACTGAAATAATATTTCACAATATTATATTTTTTTCTGGATTTTTAATCTAATAAATGCAGCCTTGATGAGCAAAAGAAACATTTTTAAAAAACATGAAATATCTTACTGACCCCAATTTTTTTTTTTTTTTAAATGACTGCAAAAGTGTTAAGCAGCACAACTGTTTTCAGACCAAATCAGCAGTTTTGCTGTATAAAATTTTTACATATATTTTATTTTATACATTTATATATATATAAATTCTATCATGCTGTATTATATAACATAATATAACTATTTATTTATTTTAAAATAAACCACAATTGCTGTATAATATCTCGCAATACAACTATTTTCACTGTATTTCTCATTAAATAAATGCAACTTTAATGAGCATAAGATATTTCTTTCAAATCCTTTCTGACTTTAAACTTTTGAATAACTTAATAAAAAAAACATAAAACAGCATTAAAAATGACTTCAACAGCTTCACAACTCAATTATTACATAGGCTACATTTTAACAGAACATTTCTGCTTTTAAATCCTCATTTACTTCCATGCAATCTATATTTTGGTTCTTTTACTATGAAAAAATATTTGCTTGCTTTTATCAGCATTATGCCACAAATGCTGTCAACTTGGCTTTACTTGAACTGAATCCAGAATATTCCATTAACAAACCAAGCAACTTATAGAAAATCCTCCAGTAATCTCCTCAAGAAGATTTGTGGAGTGGAAGACTGAAGGCAAAAAGAGCAGGAAAATGTGCTGGCAAATGTTAGACAGGCGAGCGGAAAACAGGCAAGACACATGGCTGCTCAGCCCAGCTGGATCACATGCACTGGCCGTACCAACCTCAGCCAAACACAGCCAGACCTACACATCAGTGCTGCTGCTGACACTGACGATTCTCTCTTTATACTAATATCTACTCATATTTCAGTCATCTTTCATTTTTATAGTAGTTTTCAATACAATTTTTTAAATTATTTATTTTTTGAATGTTCGGTCATTTTATGTGCTTTTAATTGGTATTAGTTTTTAATGCGTGCTCATTTTATATTTATATTGGTTTTGATTTGCATAATTTTTAACTTTAACTTATTTTACTTCAGTTGCAAAGCAACATTACTAATATTCATTAAAGTTTTTCACCTAAAACATATTATTTTAATTATATTTCTTTATAATTACCAATTAATTTTTTATATATTAATAATGGGTCTGTATGTAGCTCAAGCAGTCTCATATTGGCGAAAAAAAAGAAATAACGTTTGATGAGAAGATTTCAGAGGAAGGTTGGCTGGCAGAGAGATATTTTAGTCATGCTAAACACTTAAACACTTCAGATTCCAAAGCTACTTATGTGAAGCCTCATTAAGTCCTTGTCTGTGTTTCCTTCCTTTAACGTTCATGCCTCCGTAGGCCAGTTTCAAACTGAATAACGTCCACTTTGGTCTGAAAGGAGGGGACCCAACACTTTCATCCTTTAATCTCTCTGAAGACAAATATAATCTTGTTGTTGCCTCATAAACAAAGTGACCTTACAGAACATGCTTCAGCTCAAGACACGTCTGAGGAAACCATTTCAATTGAAATAATAATCTAATATTAAAACTTTAATATAGGCTGACAACACTATGTGTTCGGTGATACTGGTTCAATCTGGTAGATAAATACAATGATCACTGTAGCCCACTGAAGGCCGCTCTAGACCACTGTAGGCCGGTGTCCCTTTAGCTCCAACCCTAATCAAACACACCTAATTCAGCCAATCAAGCTCTTACTATGTTAGGTGCACTGTTAGGTAAGCTGTCACTGGGGCTGTACCTTTTCAAAAGGTACATGTTTGTACCTAAAGTGTCCATTTTGGTACCTTAAAGCTATGTATTAGTGCTTAAATTGTACATGTTTGAACCTAATAGCTGCCCCAGTGACAGCTTTTGTACATTTATTTCTGAGAGTTTGTGTCGAGGCAAGTTGGAGCTAAACTCTGCCGGACACCAGCCCTCCAGGACAGAGTTTGGACAGCCCTGCTGTAGCCAATCACAGTCGTATCTGTTGAGCGTGTGAACACAACGACCAATCAGCAGTGTTTAAGAGTCCACTGAACAGCAGTCAAATGCTTCTGTCACTTTATCTCCTATTAATTGAAGACTACAACAGTCCTGTACAAGAGCTGAATGATGGGGGGTGGGGGGACAATACCTGACTGAATGAAATGTTCATCTGTTAGGATGTTGTTCTGTGGTCAGCACATCCTGAACCTGCAGGATCAACTTATGACCTACAGGCCTGTGCATGGCTGAGAAAAAGTAAGCCACTGTTCACAAATTGTTACCAATAGGTGTTGTCCATAATACAATTCACCCTCTTACATACTTATAATGCCACAACAGCTGAGAGAGACTTTGTTTGCTTATATTTTAATTTACAGGCTTTTCCTAAACCTGTGATTTTCCAAATCTTGTGGAGTGATAATTAATCAGCTTACAACAACAGGGTATCAAAGTCAAAAGAAGGGACTCAACATTTAAATTGAACATGGAAAATAAAATTTAACTAAAGTATAATACAACATAAATTGGGATATAAAAGCTAAGCATTCATAACTGGATATGCATGCTTGCACAAAGCATGTTTTGGCCCAAAGGTGTGGCCACATTAATCAAATAATGTCAGTTGAAACTCCTGAAGGTGCAGAATTTATTGAAATGACTAGATTTCACCCACAAAATGAGGCTGAGCAACAGTTAATGTGACTGCACTTTAACACGGGTTAAAAAAGCTCACCATAAACGACCTGTATTGATCAGCGTCCTACAGCACAAAGAAATAACATTCTTTCAGCTGAATCTAACAGTTTTCAAAACTGTGGTGGCAAAGCGCATGCATTTGTAAGGCATACAGAACACCATTGTTTAGGATACAGACAAATCATACAATTTATTGTGCTACCTAGGAACTCTAGTCAAATGCACACAACGCACACACGCAATAAAATGCTGAAATGCAAACAAACTGCCAAACATAGATTTGCTCGCATAACCGCTCATGTAAAACAGTCACAGTGGTTAGAGATGCTATATGTGCACCAGTTTGCACACCCTGCCTTGTCAACAAATCGAAAGTCACATGACTGGATCACTCCTGCTTTATGACGCTTGTAACCAAATTCAGGACCAGACATGCCAACACAAACTGGTTTTCAGATTCATCAATAAATCACCCATCAACTATAAGTGAAAGTTATTATTTTCTCAATATCAAGATTTCAGGTTAAAACCATACATAGGTTTAATATTCAAGGTGCTGTAATGAGATGTAACACTATATTGTATCAAAATATATTCATGATAGAATATATTATTAATTAACAATATATGGCAATTTTTTTAAATATATAAATATCATCAAAATGAATATTGCGTATAGCTATTTATAGTTTACACTTTTAAATTTAGGTTTAGACAAATTGAGGCTTTTATTCACATTTAAATTATTCTTTCCATGTATATTAATCAATATTGAGAAATTAAAATGTTATTATTTAATAAAATAAAATATTTAAAAAAATTATGCAGCATAATCTTTAAAAAAAATTATTATGGTTAATTAACAATACTTTTTGTTACATGTTCATCATAGGTCTAATAATTTCCCAAACATTTTAAACCTAGTTTAGCTTTGTTTAAAAAGATCATGTGTTGTTAAATCTCACAGCATCTTTCATGTAAAACTAATATATTGTAATAAACTCAATGATTATAATAATTCCGTAATGACAAACTGTCAAACCGATGCGTTACGACATGTTTGAGAGAAATCAAAATGAGTTATGCATACAGAGAGAGGTGGTAACGCCATGTAAACTGAAGTAGCAACATAAAATGTCAAATAAAAGTTATAAATAAAGGTTAAATGTTAGAGAGAAGAAGAAGGTGGTCTGATTCAGAACAGAGAGAGACTTCAGTTTCTCTTTTCAGTTCTACGTTACTCAGTAAATATCCGCTGGCGAAACACTCTCACTATCTAGTTATGATTTTCCCATAAAAATAAAACAATTTATAAAATTAATTATTAAAGAGTTTTCTAGTAACATCTGTGTGTTTACACCGGATGAAGATGCTGGTTAGCTAACAGTGCTGGCTGTATGATGCTGCCAGCTAATACACACATTTAAAGCATTTTAACACGAGCAATGGAAGAATATGGCCTATTAAGTATTATAAAAGCACATTCTGTTAATAAAAAAGCTATTATAAGCCGCTAACTCACCAATGCACTGGCCTACGGGAGTGCTGTACGGATTCCCCAACAAGAACTCCATCTTGATGACAACAACAATCCGCCGACGGAGAGAGGCCGGCGGACAGCGCGCCTAAGCCCCGCCCAGAGCGCTGTGTGATTGGTCTATAGAAGCGAAACTTTTAATTGATTGTTCAATACTCATGTCAATCACGGGAATCAAGTTCCTCTTATAAAGGCTGTTGGTGTTCGAAAACGTATGGAAATTAACGTTACCTGGAAAAAAACATTAATTCCAGTTCAAATTAATTTAAAGACATGTTTGCTTTACATAACGATTTAATTTAATCAACATTTGGTGCATATTGTTTGACAGGTACACGTGAAATATGACTGTAATAGTTATCGAAGATTTATCCAAATTTGCTCTTAGGTTTTTGAAGGATCCTACAAATGTAAATAAAGTCTTACTCGAATAACGTCGCTGTATGGTTGATAAATAAATAAAACCAGTGATCCATTGATGCCACAGAAAGCTGCTACTGTCATACCAAATTATTAAAACCAGGTTCAATGTTAACAAAATAAAATAAGGAACGAAATTCGATTGTAATTATTTTAGCCCGCCGCAAAGCTACTAAAATCTCCGGAAGTTGCAAGTAGTCTGCGGTTGCTAAGCAACGGCGTTAGCGTCCAGCAGAAGTGCGCTTGTTCCAGAGAGGTCTGTTATCAACTGAGAGTTTATTACCAAATATGACTTTATGATACATAAGAATAACCTTTGAAATGATTAATGATACAATGTTTTGACTGATTTTATGGTGAAAAGTCTCCAAAATAATGCACTAGATACTGCGTTATTGCGCTTCTGACTTCCGCAGGCATCGTCTTTCTGCAGGTAATAAACGACCGCAGTCACCAGAAGCAGTGGAAAATGAACTGGCAACAGGATGAACCTAAAGTTATAGATGAGGAGATGCTAAAACAAGCAATTGAGGAACAAGGACCTCAAGGGCAAGCTGGAGAAATTGCCAAGAAAGAGGGCATCCAGTATGAAGATGTGCTACAACTAAGACTAGACCATAAGAGTACGATCATCACTGATCATTTCACACCTAAACTGGACCATTTTATTCGACTAATTAAGTTAACATTGAATATAGATTTCTTTATTAATTCTTTATTAAGTATTTCAGCCCAAAATCGAGACAAATATACATTTATATATATATATATATATATATATATATATATTCACTTTACATAAATGAGAATGGCATGAGAAATTGTTAATATTATTATTATTTTTTCCCAAATATAATTATTGATAGGCTGTTGTTTTTTTTTAGACATCCTGAAGATTTACCACCTGTGGCATTTCACCTCTTTAACAAAACTTCAGCTGGATTATAATCTTATCGAGAGGATTGAAGGATTAGAAAACCTCACTAATTTGGTCTGGCTTGGTGAGTTTGCGTTGTCTTATTGATACCAAAACAGAAGCGGACACTAATAATCTGTAATTCGTGTATTCCTCAGATTTGTCATTCAATAATATTGAAGTGATTGAAGGACTGGACTCTCTTGTGAAACTTCAGGACTTGAGCTTGTTCAACAACCGCATTTCTTTCATTGAAAACCTGGATGCGCTGCAAAACCTGCAGATCCTCTCTTTAGGAAACAATGCAATTGCTCAACTTGAAAATGTAAGTAGACTGTATTTTATATGATAAATATGATAAAGGGTGTTTGATTTCGTTGTATGCAACTATCCACTAATCGCTTAATTTGATTAATCCATGAATGTCACCTGAATATAAAGCTGAGGAAAATCATATCCAATCCTGTAGGTGTTATACCTAAGAAAGTTTAAGAATTTGCGCACTCTCAATCTTGCGGGAAACCCCATCTGTGATGAAGAGAGGTACAAGACGTTTGTGGCAGCGTATCTTCCAGACTTAGTTTATCTGGACTACAGACTGCTGGATGAACAAACGGTAAGGAAGACACGAATTACTCATTCATTTAAGAGACCTGCATGTTTTAAAAGAACATGAATGTAATATAAATACCTTTTAGTTACACATTTGTAATTTAGTATGCTGAACGTGTTAAAAAATAACACACTGCGGTTAAAATTATAATCAAGTACTTCTGTAAATACAATTGCCTTTTATTTAATTCATATTTTATCTGAAGTACACTATAGTACACATTCTGTACGATTAAGCACCGTTATTTTTCTCTAGAGATAGGTAACATGTGTCCTAATGTTCTTTTTTTATTATTAAAATTAGTATGTTTTACATATATCCACATAGCGTGAAACTGCCAATACAAAGTATAAGTATGCAATTGAGGAAATGCAACAAAATGAGCTGCAGGAGCAGCAGGCAATGGAGGCTCAGAAGGTCAGCAACGAGGAGCTTCAGCTGCACAAGGTGACCATTTAAATAAAGGCCTTCATAATTCAGATCCAGTCTCGCTTAGCTTTTTATACCGGACTAGCCTAGGTAATATATACTCTTCAGTCTGGTGTATAAACATTGCTTCCTTCTTTTACAGGACGCATTCGTGGAGTTGTTGAATGGACCTCAGCTCTTTAACAGCATGTATGATGAAGATCCTGATGGGGAGAAGCTGGCTCTCCTCCCTGGAATGGAAGCACTGCTTGAGTCATATCCTTGTCAGGAATGGGACAAATAATAGAAGTGCTATTAAAACACTTAAACATATGTGCATATATATTTACCTTGACAATCCGTTTACATTTAAGAGCAAAATGGAGGCTCTGTGTGTGCAGATATTTGATGCGGGTTTGACTCAGCATGCTCAGAGAACGGCTGAGGTGGAATCCTTTCTTACCTGTTCCCGTGAGGCAGCGGCTGACAATCAGCAGAAAGCAGCACAAATAGCAGCTGACTTTGAACGCTCCAGG
Source organism: Enteromius thamalakanensis (assembly GCA_032357475.1). Lineage (NCBI taxonomy): Eukaryota > Metazoa > Chordata > Actinopteri > Cypriniformes > Cyprinidae > Enteromius > Enteromius thamalakanensis. The sequence continues at coordinate 7,762 of JAUCMT010000278.1, forward strand.
AGGCAGGTTAGTTTCTCCCTCGGGCAAGCTGGGAAAATGATGCAAGCAATTTCTCACCAGCTGGACACAACAAAACGCTCACAAATTAAATTCCATTCCTTTGCAGGAAATGGTGGAGATGCAACAGATCACAGATGTCGAGCTGCTTGAAGACCACATCACTTCCTGCCAGGAGCAGGCCAGCCAGCTCTCTGAAACCCTCTTGAGTCTGGAACTGCAGCTGGTGGACCAACTGGAGGTCAGAATAAAAAAAACCTATAGACCTATAGACGATCAAAGTTGTACTAATGCAAGAATAGGTATTGTTTTTGATTTTAGGATAATTTTGATGAAAGGTTTTGATCCACTTCGAATGTTGACTACTTCATATATATACAGTATTTACAGGAATTGTTGAGCCAAAAATTTAAACATTTAGTATAAATGTACTCACCATCAGGACTTGATACAAAATTTTGTTTGTTTCTTCATATGAACAGATTTGGAAAAATTAGATTAGCATTTCATCACTCGCTCAAAAATTGATTCTCTGCAGTGAATGGGTGCCGTCAGAATGAGAATCCAAAACAGCGCAGTAATCCACAAGTAATCCACACAACTCCAGTCCAGCAAGATACCTTGTAGAGCAAAAAGCTGCGTGTTTCATGTCTCATTCTGACGGCACCCATTCCCTTCATAGCATCCATCGGTGAGCAAGTAATGTGTATATTCTTTTTTGAGAGAAGTATTGCTTCATCGTATCATATCATATTATATCATATCATATCGTAACACAACTGAAGTTTCACAAATCTGCTTTTTTAAAGGACGTCTTCAAAGACTTTGAGAGGAACATCTCAGACATGGTTGGAGGGTTTCTTGAATACGTGCAAGGGATATATCCTTTATTCAACAAATCCTAAACACATGCACAATAACATCTTTTAAAAAAATACTTCTTTGACTCTGGCACACATTTGCACAGTGCAGAGACCTGGAGAACGAGCACCATGAACAACAGCTTGAGATTGCCTTGGCGACACTGGAGAAGGTGGTCAAAAATGAGCTAGAGGAGGAAATACCTGATGATATAGCCATGGTCAGTGGAAAACAGTCTTTATCACTTAACTTAGAAACAAATAAGAATTTATACATTATGAGTTTAAAGAAGAAACCATGTCCCAGACACGTATATTAGTATTGATTGCTGTTTCGTCCTCATTTCTTATGCTGCTATGTAGCTGCTGGTGGATAAAGACACAGTGACCAATGCAGTCAGTGCTTCCCATGACACTCACCTGCTGAAGATTGATAACAGAGAGGATGAGCTACTGACAAGGATCAAAAGCTGGATGAGCGGACTGCTGAATTCAGTACGTAATTATAAACACACTTCCTTTTCTATAATTTAGAAAAGTTATTATTGTTTTATTTTGTTTTGTTTTCTCATAGTTTAGCTCAATGGGCAGTTGTCTATGATCACGATCACACTTCCTGTGCCTGAACTTTATACTAATTAACAAATGTATTTGTTTAAAATTAATATTAACATATATGAATTTGAAATGAATTTATATTATATTATATTTTTTGTCAGTGCAGCCTATCATGCAGTTATCCTCACATAGACTTTTTATTGAATAAAATGTAGATGTTGGAATCGTTGTGTTTGTGTTAACAGATACAGGACGAAGAAGTGAAGAGGAATCGCAAGCGCATCTCTGAGATCCAGCACTATGTTAGTTACGTGAAGGACAAGCTGGGGGAAATGCGATTGTCTGAAAACCTTTAAAATGTTCCTCAAGTCAGATTCATCAAAAAAAAAAAAACTAACTCATTTTTTATCTAATTTTGCTGTTTTTGTTGTTAGTAAACAAGTCTGCAGCTGTATTATTTTTTTTATTAAATACCGAGATGCATCAGTTTTAATGTGTTTTATGCAATGCTGTCATCTACAGGAAAGTACCAGTGTTACAGCAAATCCCATTTGTTGACTGTAAGAGAGAGCAGTACATAAAAGGACATTTGTCAAATGGGTTGTAGGCAGCTATATATATTTATAAATGTAACGTTACAATTGCACATATCTACATTTACAGACGTTCCCATAATTAACAAAATCATTTCTGCGACTTTTTTCTGCTTCATGTACTTTGTTTGTCAAAATATCATATATTAAAACATATCATAGTACCAACAAGAATGTTGTTGTTTAAATATTTAAACAAACCGGCGACCGTTAAACATGTTTTATAGGCAAACACGTTATTGAGAAACAACTGTCACATCTACAACACTAACGACTCCCTAAGTTTCTACACTATCGCTTTCAATAAGTAGAACTACAAATCCCATAATGCTTTAACCAATACAGCCAATGAGCTCCCGGCGTCATTGTTACGCGACGTCCGTCATCCAATCAATTAACAGCATGCTGAGTCACATGACTTGCCGTTGAGCGCCTTCTTTCTGCTGTGAAGGGACGTAACCGCGCGTCCTGCGGGAGAAACTCAAAAACTTACGCATCGCGCTGTCAGTGTCGCGTTTTCTCCCGTCCCAGCGCGTCAGATAAGCGCAGCTCGGCCGCTTGAGCTCGGGGAGAGCCCCGCGGAAGCGATCGATCATGCCGGTCCGTACCGACTGCTGTCAGGGCTCGCCGCTGGCCTGCTTGGCCTCGGCCTCTCTCGTTCCGCCCCCGCCGATCAATACCCAGCAGCCCGGCGTCAACACCTCTCTACTCTACAGCGGCTCCCAGTTCCGCGGCTACCAGAAGAGCAAAGGAAACTCCTATGATGTCGAGGTGGTTCTGCAGGTAAACACGCTTGCTTAGCGACGAGCGAGCTCCCTAGCTAGGCAGCATTCTGGGGTTCGGCGCACCTGCGAATCCTTAACTGCTGTGTAGGTAGGCAGCTCACTGTGAGTGGGAACCCTATAATGTTGTTTGTTGGCTTGCTTGTACATGGGAAGTCTACTAGGTAGTTTTGAGCCTAGAAGTGCTGTCTAGGTAGTTTACATACAGTGGTGGGCAAAATGAGTAGTATTTTCAGCAGCTAAACGTGGCTTTAAGTCAGCCTTTTCTATCTGTTGCTGTAGTGTGTCAGTAGGAAATATCAGTTTACATTTCCAAACATTAATTTAGCCATTAATTGTAGTAATTGGGTGAGATTGTTGTCTAACAACAGTCGGTGCTCCACACAGAGATCAGTCTGTCTGGAATCACATGAAGAAACTGACCGTTTGAGACAGACTCAATTCTGAAGACTTGTGTCAATGTCTCCAAGATGTCTTCCTGCAAAGCTACAGTACTGTTAAAAGTTTTGGGCACTTGTGTAAAAGCACTGTGGAATAAGGATGTTGTCAAAAACAATGTCATAAACAGATTTTCTTTATCAATCAGCTTTTGTTAACTCAATTAAATCAATATAGTGAGCATCGTTTGCAGGAAGGTTTCTTGAAGCATCTTTGAGACATTGACACAGGTCTTCGGGATCGAGTCTGTCTCAGTTTTTTCATTCTTCAGTTCTTTCTACAGACTGGAGAGAGAGCAGGCGCGATTGCTGGCAGTGGCAGCTCGCGCTGCCAGTTCCGGTGGCATCCCCAGCTGCCAGAGATTTCCGCTGGCAGCTGCCAGAATTTCTGCCAGCTGCCAGAGTTTCTGGCAGCTGCCAGTAGTCGCTATTGGCAGCTGCCAGCGTTCCTGGCAGTTGCCAGTAGTTGCTACTGGCAATGGCAGCTCGCGATGCCACTTTCGATGACAACTGCCAGTAGTCGCTACTGGCAGTGGCAGCTTGCAATGCCATTTCCGGGGAAGATGCCACTTCTTTTTCGTAGCTTTTGCTGTTTATTGAAACGAAACGTTGCCAGTGGCGTTCCGCATGCGGTGGTGTTTTTTTTATTTAATATTATTTAATCATGATGCAGTTCCCCATTGCTATGTTTTATGTTTATGAGTCACGATCGATATATGATATATATCATTGAGATATGTGTCGGTGTATATATATATAGGCTATATATATATATATATATATAGACCACATACCATATATATATGTATATGTCTCTATGTGTGTATGATCCTGGTGCGATATGTGAAAATAGTAGAGGGGATACTTTTGAAAAATCCGGCTTTTTAGTCCATTGCATAATATAATGGATCGCTAGCACTCCAGCTGGATGACGTATTGCGAATCCTTTGATTCAGAACGACTCTTTTATCCCCACCGAGGGATACCAGATACATACATACACACATAGTTAGACTATTCTAGTGAAATATAATGTAACCATTAAAGAAACACCTTAATTTCGTCATTGATTTATTGATTTTTCCTTTTAATGTTTTTTTAAAAAACATTTTTATGAATGTTATAATCATTCATCCTCAAATCTGACAAATACTTTGTATTTTCCCCTGTCCAGCATTTCGATGCAGAAGACATCATAATCCTCTTTGCTTTCAAAGACAAAAGTAAAAAGTTCAGCTGGAGAATCTTCATCAAATTCACCCATCCAACTTTGTAATTTAGATATTGTTGAACGTTGTTGCTCTTGGTCCTGTGAAAGAATGGCAGGAAATTGTATGTTCCCCTTCCATTTTGTGCTTCTGCACCATTCAGCTACAGTCCTGACATCTCTCAGGCGGATTTCCTGCAGTAAATAACAAATATGTTCAAAGTGTTTCAAGTATACTGATGTTAATTATAAGATGAATTTTTGAGGCAGGACTAGATGGCAAAAAATAAATCACTTTTTATTAATCCTTTCATGTGGTGAACCTTATATAGTGGACTGTTGCATCCTGAAGAATGAAAAGTTCTTACCCAAATATGGTGACTGCAGCTTGCTTTCCACTTGTTTTCATCAACAAGTTCTGTGCAAAACATTTCACAGTCCTATCTTTTTACAAAAATGAAAGAAGTAAACGGTTCCACTGGAGAACTTTCTGGATTTAATTCGGTCTGCTTGTTGGTATGCATCAATGTTTTATAAAAAAATACAATTAAATTAATTTCACCACGCACCACACAGCCACAGTTCTCATGTCTCTGAAAAAATTGTTTTCCTGCAGGGAAAAGTAAAGTATAGTCAAAATATTTGGTAAATATATTAATGTTTCTATTATTGTCTATTAAGGCCTATAGAGCATGTAGTATATGATATAATTTGTATTTTTCAACAATGGATTCTTTCTATATTATTACTTTTAATTTAAAAATTGTTTGACACAAAACTTAAAAAAAAAAAAAAAAAATATGGCTTTTTAAGAAATAAAGTTATTATAGTTAAAACATTAGTACAACACTCACCATAATTTAAGCATGCTATTTGTATAGAAATTGAAAAAAACAATTAGCAACTCTAAACAACATGTTCCCACATAAAAATTCTATACTTAATTAAACAGCTCAGTTCGCATTTAACTCTTTATTTATTTGCATGAATATGGAATAATCAGTTTGTATATATATATATATATATACATTTTTTATTATTATTACAAGATAGTATACAGTGTAAGTATTACAAAATATTACATAAAAAAGTATAACATTCAATGGTTTGTAGAAAGTAATTCAACAGCGACACCAGCTGGTAAAGTTAAAAATAACAGCAGACAAATAAAATACTTTTGTATAGTTTTTTCATTTTATTTTGTAATAAATGTAACATGAAATAAATACAGACCCTCATGAGATTTATTGGATTTGATAAAACAAAATAGTATACAAAATAGTATACAGTGTAAAAATAAAAAATATAACTAGTAACTAATAACTAATATTACAGTTAGGATATATAAATATAACCCTCAATTAGGGCTGCACGATATATATCGTACGATATATTATGCGCATCTCATAAGTAAAAAAAAAGCCGGTTCTTTGATTAGCGCCGCAATCTCCGTCACCTGTATTTAGAAGGAACGCCAGTTTATGCACAGAGCAGTAGAGCGCTGAGAAGCTGCGCAGTTGAATCACCCGCGAAACTCAACAGGCAGCTTCTCAGTGATCTATGGCTCTGAATTCCCAGTGACGCACCTATTCTGGTCGCATCTGCTTACTGTATAATATGCATCAGCAAAGCTTTTATTTATTGAAAATAAACAGCGACTAACGATCGTGACTCCAAAAAAACAGCCAACACAAGTTAAATAAATATAGTAATAATAATTATAATTGTAATTACAACGACATAACAATTATAGGAACTTTGCAAAAAAAAAAAAACACTGCATGCAACTGAGAACTTTCCTTTTTACCAAGCAAACAGCAAAAACACCTTGGCACTCCTTGTGTGTGTGTTCTATATGGAGAAATAGAAAATAGCTTATTGGACTCATATACTGGTCGCATCTGGTCTGTTCGGAAACGGTCGTGACTCATAAAATTTACGTAATGTATAATAATACAACTGTGGAAAGTTCATCATTAAAAGAAAAACATGACCTCACGCCACTGACAACAGTTTCATTTTTACCGAGCAAATACCAAAAACAACGAGAAACACTCTGGCAGCTGCCAATAGCGACTACTGGCAGCTGCCAGAATTTCTGCCAGCTGCCAGCGGAAACCTCTGGCAGCTGGAGATGCCACCGGAACTGGCAGCGCGAGCTGCCACTGCCAGAGAGTGCACCAGCCCCTGCAGGAGAAGCAGACATTTCAGATAATAAAGGAAAAATACCATAATAACAGGTATAAATTAGGGCCGGGACTTTAACGCGTTAATTTAGATTAATTAATTACACAAAAAATAACGCGTTAAATTTTTTAATCG
>JAUCMT010000279.1:0-14514 GCA_032357475.1 Enteromius thamalakanensis
CTGAGATTCCAGTGACCCTCGCCTCCTCAGTGGGCCATCCAGAATAGAAGAGTGGCCAATCCAGCCCAGACCGAAGTCCCAGACCAGCTGAGAAGCCCTGCAGACGCTGAGCCCAGCTGACAAGCCCTGGTAAAACCGACAGACACTCGCAACCTGCGGGTGGCCAATGGCGCTTTGAGTGCGCGCCCCAGCGAATCACACGACGACACCATTAGGTGAGATCTGGTCTAAACAAGACACACACACCGACTACAATAGCCATTGCTACAAGCCAATAGCGATTCCTTTTCATTACACGAGTATTAGCGTAGTATTAGGAATGTAGGCAATTAGTGCATTATTATTATCACTTTCTCGTACCCTGAGCAACCCATATCCCTATATTTTGCTGCTAATGTATAATATTCTTTTATTGTTTGTGTGATCTTTTTATAATCCCAATAAACGTGCCTTACAAGCGCACATATTTTTCTACAAAAGACTCCGTGATTATTGTGCCCTGTGTAGCCTATCTCTAAGGTCTCTATACACTACTGACACCTGAGCTACTGCTATTCTGACAGGTGGAGGGGACACCCGGACGTGTCAGTTCCAAACGTGTATAGAAGCGTTCTAAATTAGAATATAACGAGATTCGAAATGGCTACTAAAACTATTCCTCTAGAGGAACTAATGGGTACCACTGTATCCGATTTGTTCGCATACTCTGGATCCAAGATGATTGACTTGAACAATTGGATTGACCAACAGTTAGAAGAAGTTGGTAAATTTTGTAATGATACGTTACACAAACAAGGATATCTCGCTCAGGGCATGATTGAAGTATTTTCGAAAAAAGATAAGAAAGACAAGATGAAAGCCATATGCAGTCTTGCCGGGAAATTATGGTTTGCCCATAGAATGCTTTATGATCAGAATAATACGTTAAGACAAGAATTTACAGCATTGAGTGAAAAACTCGCTGGGGTTGAAGAGGAATTACTATCTACACTTACTGAAAAGAATGAGATTGATCAGAAATGGATGAATGCGCAGCGGAAATATGCCAGCATGGAAACAGTGGCGTGTGAGAGAGAGGAGAATGCTGGTGAGAATGAAGGTGAGTCTCGTATACAACAATTGCAGGATGAAATTGAACATGCCAAGCAGGAATTGAAGAATTGTCATGAAAGGATGAATGAGATGAGAACTGTGGAAAATGGTCATGTTAATTCCATATATGAGTTGCAGACCCAAATTCATGAGCAACGTAGGCGTAGTGATAATTACCAGCAAAAGATTCATGAGTTAGAAACCTCCCATAAAAGAAGCAGGCGTTCTGGATCGTCAGGGTGTGACGGTACATGCAGGGAAAGAATTACGCAAATTGAAGCCGAGAAATCTAAGATGGGGCAGGAGCTGAACCACTTAAAAGTTGACTTGGTAGAAGCGAAAGATCGTTACCGGGGAGTCAGTGACACGGTTAAAGAGATGAGAACTGCTATAGATGATAGGGAGAATAAAATAACCCGGTTAGAGCGAGAAATACATCATTTAAAGAGGCAGAGCGAATTTGATCAAGAAGATATTAAAATACTCCAAAGTCGAATGTATGATGAGAACCGCAAAATTCAAAGCCGCAGACCCTCAGTTAGCGAGATCCATAAGATCACTGGCCCGTGTCAGGCTGAGAGCTGTGAAGCTAGCGCCGGTTCAAGCGAGAATGAAATGCTACCCAGAAGGAAGGCTGGGGGCGACAACCAGCGACAGAGTAGGTATGCCTCACAGTCTTATCTCGTGTCCAGTGAGAATGATTCTGAACCTGAATGGACAGAAGTGAAAAGGAGACGGAGAAGAAGTGGTAGAAATGAATCAGACAAGAAGGAAGGGAACGCTAAGAATTCAGCCCCTCTTAATGGTAGTGTAAAATCGATAAAAACAATTCGCAGTATGCTCCCGGTGTATTCCAAGAGTAATAAGAATGCATCAATTCAGGACCACTTGGCGTTGTACCAACGGCTTATGCAAACGCTCAACATGAGTAGTGACGATGAACTTCGAACATATTTATCTTGGACGTTTGCGGCCGATTCACAATCCTTTTTTATGGGGGTAGAAAACAAAGACCACAAAAATTGGGCCGAGTTTAGGAGTGAAGTAATCAGACATTTTTCTCCCCACCGAAATTCCCACGAAGCATTACGATATGCATTGAATCTGAAATGTGAAATTAGTCAACACCCTAGAGAGTACCTCCAACAACTTAAAAATGCGTTTTCTCAAGTCCATAAGGAAGTGAACACCGATTCGGAACAGTTTAAGAACGCGTATTTCTATGGTTTGCCGAGAAACATTCGAACCCAATTAGCCCGTGACTACAACGAGGAGAGGTCTATTGAATGGATCTATAAACAAGCGAAAAGCATATTTGATGTTAGCAGGGCAGAAGAGAATAACGATGGGAAAGAAAAAGCTAAGCCCAGTAAAGTTTGTGAGGTGAGCAAGCTAAAAGAGCTGCCCTTTGAGGCTGGCAGCGATCCAAATCCACCAAGGAATAAGGGTGGTGATTATCGAAGGAACAATGATCGAAAAGATAACTCAAAGTTTGAGAGTGGTGAGAAAAAGGGGTCTGTCAGTCCGAATTATAAAGGAAATAATCCTAAACCAAATTTCCTGTACCGTCCGAGAGAGAACCAGTCTGAAATGCGCACGAGCGTTGAAAAAACAGAAGGTGCCAATGTTAATAATGACAATCCCAGGGGCGAGAGCGGTCAGTATAGAGCCCAGGGCAATAATCAAGAAAGAAATGAGGGCAGGAGAAGAGATTATGAGAGAGGAGACAGTCGCCAAAATTACCGGTATGACAATCGTAATAACCGGGAATGGCAGGGACAGAGAAATTTTTACAATAATCAGAATCGATTTAGGCGATGGGATAGTCGTGACCAATACCCACCGAGACCTAATCGGCTGAATGTATTGGAAGACCAACTCAAAGATTTGAGCCAAAATGTCCAGAGATTGTTGTCACAAAATAGTGGGGCCGGTGCCAGAATTCATGCGGTTGATTCAGGAGAACAAGACAGGCGTGAATCTAATCAGGGAGATCAATGACTCGATGAAACCCAGATTGAGAAAAATGGCTATGTACATGAAGGGCGATACATACGATATCAGATACCACGAAAAGAATGTCCAAAACAACAAAATAAAAAAAAAGAGGAAAAAACGAAAAGTCCAAAACGCCCCGAGTGTACTGAAATAGCCCAAATTTGTGCCGTACAGGAAAAGGCAAGTAAAGACGATGTGGTGAGAAGTGAGACGCCTTTACCAAAACCCCTAAAAGTACAAGAAAAGGTGATCAATGAAATGAAAAAGAAAATGATTCAAAACTCACATTTTGTTTGCGAACTGAGAGAAGAAAATGGTCGATATTATGCGCCAGTCAAGTTGCAAGGGCAATGGAAACTGGAAGCATTAGTTGACTCAGGGTCAGAAGCTACGCTGATTTCTAAAAAACTATTTGATTTTGTTCATGAAGGGAAAAGTCAGGATGAAATGCGGACCCTGGTGAAGCCCACACGGGATTTACATAATGTGAATGGTGAGAACGTTCCTATTGTAGGAATAGCTGAGATAGAAATTAGCATAGGAAAACATCAGATGCATCACCCGATGGTAATTGTTGATTTGAATTCTGTTGATGTACTTTTGGGAGGCGATATACTCGGTCGGTTGTCACCCCTCATAGACTATTTTAACGGAATATTGTGGGCACAAGTTAGAAGACCCATACCGACGAAAAAGATGACAACAAAAGCACGGGTTAATGGTAGAGTGCACGTAGTTGAACGACGTACAGATGAGGTAGAAATATATTTTAGGAATTCACAAGATCCAGAAGTAACCATCATTACCAGGCAAGATAGAGAGACTCAGGAACAGACCAAATCTGCGGCGCTGCAATCCACAGTGCTGTTAGACTCAAACCGAAGCTGGGAGTCTGAAATTGATGACGATTGTTTGAGATTCTCCACTGAGGTGAAGAAGGAAAAGAAAGCCGAGAATAAAAAGTTTACTCCTATTAAAATTTTAGTCAAGATGGAGAAAATCAATGATGAATGGCATTTTCCTGTACGTGTAGCGGGCGAATCCAGCCCTGTGCAAGCTAAGTTAGACTTGAATCAGGAAAGGTCATACATTAGTGAAGATTTGGTTGAAAAATTGAAGAGTTGGGGAAATGAAATTAAAATCAGAGAGCCTTATCAAAGCAAGGAGGGGATAATTGCGCAAACCATGATTGAGGTGAATATTGGTGAAAAGAAAATGCGCCATAACATGCACATAGTGAAAGGAGATGTTGATATTTGTATTGCTAATGATATATTGCATCGATTGGTGGCTTTTGTTGATGTCTTGAATGGGGAATTGTGGTCTAGACTAGGGGGTCACCCTATAGATTTTATGGATGCACAATTGGCTGCGCAAAGTGACCAAATCTTGCCTTACGCAGTGGAACTGGTAGCTGCGCAAGATGTTGATATTCCTAGGCATACACGACAAGAGACAGTGCTGTTAAAGGTTAAAACAGGACAGCGCTGTGTGGGATCACTTGATGTGTATGTACACATAAATCAGCATTGGAGAGAGTTAGGACTTGATTCCAAATATGTTCCTCTTGTCAATTTGCAGAGTGGTATTTGTAAAATTTTGATTGACAATCAAAATGAAGAAGCTATACACATTCGCAAAGGGATGAAAATTGCTGATGCAATTTCGGATACATTTCACTGCACTGACCTGGTAAATACGATTTTGGGTGCCACTGAAAAAATGATTGACGAGGAGTCTCAGACGATAAACAAATTAATGTGGTCACAGCCTGAAGGGATGTTTCAAGTGTATTCCATTTATCCAGAGCTCCCATCAGAGGGAGTGAAGGTGCAGTACAGGCAAGAAGGGGATACCATTGTATTTTCAGTTCAAGAATCTGATACAGAATATTGCTGTCATGCAACCACTAAGGATTTAACTCAGCAATTAGAAGAACAATATGAGTTAGCTACCCCAGAGGTGTTTCCCGGGTTTACTAAGTTAATTGAGGATCAGATTGCAAAAGCTGACGGGTGTGCCGATGAGTCAGAAAAAGAAGCGCTTAGAAGGATGTTTATTGAACATCAGGAAGTGTTTGCTAAAGATTCATATGATTGTGGGGGTACCCATCTACATGTAATGAAAATTCCAACCGATCCGAACCTACCTCCCGTGTTTCAACGACAGTATAGGTTGCCTATGGCATCTATAGAGGATTTATCCGAGATCATTAGAAATTTGGAAGAAAGAAAGATTATTAGGAAGGTGCACAGTTCGTTTAACACCCCGATTTTGGCCGTCCTTAAACCCAATGGGACCTGGAGGCTCTGTGCTGACCTCCGAGAGTTAAACAAGAGGGTACACCAATCTAGATGGCCGATACCCTATATCGATCAAGAATTGGTGCGCATGCAGGGTGCCAAAATATATACCGCGTTGGATTTAACCAGTGGGTATTGGATTGTACCCGTGGCCAAAGAGGATCAGTATAAACTTGCATTCACGTTTGAGGGTAAATCGTACTGTTGGCAACGAAGTCCGTTCGGGTTTGTCAATAGTGGGAGCGAATTTAATATCTTTATAACTAAGGCGTTACCAGACGCTTCCGAACGAGGAACTATAACTTATGTAGATGATGTTTTGATAAAAAATGAAACATTCCTGGAGCACTTAAGTGAGATAAAACACGTGTTGACGCAATTGAAAGATGCAGGTGCTAAAGTGTCATTACAGAAAGCACAATGGTGTAGAACTAGGGTTAACTTTCTGGGGCACGAGGTAACTCCTAATGGGATAAATATCCAGAAGAAGAAAATTGATGCCATACTTAAGTTAAAGGAGCCTAGGTGCATTAAAGATGTTAGGAGTATCTTGGGACTAGCTAATTATAGCCGAAAGTTTATCGAGAATTATTCAGAAATAATCCAACCTTTATTGACGTTATTAAAAAAGGATAGCAAATGGGAATGGAATGAAGAACACCAGATGGCGGTGCAAACTTTAAAAGAAAGATTGGTGAATGCTCCCTGTTTAGCCTACCCTAAAAGGGACAAAGAATTTTTCCTTGAAGTGGGAAACACCGACAAGTGTCTATCAGCGGTACTATACCAAAAAGAGGATGGTAATCCCAAGGTGGTATCATATGCCAGTAAAACATTATCAGAGGTTGAAGTTAAATTCAATGAATGTGAAAAAGCTTTATTTGCAGCTGTTTGGGCTGTTCAACATTTTAAACCTTTTATCTATGGAAGTAAAATAATTTTGGAAACTGCACACCAATCCATACAGTTTTTAAACAGTAACAAGATCAGAGAAGGAAATGTCACAGGGTCACGCATCACTGGATGGATGATGTCGATGCAGAGCGTCCCAGTAGAGATTCGATATGCTAAAAACAAGAAAAATCAGGTGGCCCAAGGGTTAGCTAATCTACATCAGTGTGATGCTGAGGAATGTATAGGAGAGGATTTTGAAGTAAGTAACCTGGAACCATTCGCCGATTCACCCCATAAAATTTTCGAAGAAAAACATAAAGACTTGCCATGTGTATTTGTGGACGGGTGTTCGTTCAAAAATGAGGCAGGTGAACGAGTGGCTGGAGTTGGTAACATGTGGATGAAGGATTATCCAGTACTACCACAAGGTCGAAAAATTGGAAACCAAAGTAGTCAAATTGCTGAATTAGCTGCTGTGTATTTGGCAATAAAAACTGCGTGTGAGTATGGGTTAAAAGAAATGGTGATGATTACTGATTCGGTATATGTGAGAAATGCATTCGTGGAGTATCTTCCAGGATGGAAGGCACGTGGAATGAAGTGCATGAATGGTAAAAATTTGAAGCATGCCAACATGATTAAAGCAATTGATGAAATGGTGATTCAGAATAATATGGTGATTTATTGGCACAAGACCCGGGGCCACTCCAAGACTCCTGGATTTGAAAAATGTGGGAATGACATTGCAGATAGAATGGCTGCAGAGGGTGCTGTTAATGGAGAATTGTTGATTATTGACCATTTAATGACAGAGACAAAAGACAGCAAATGCGAGGCTATTACTAGGTCACAAACACGTGTAGGTGACATAGCAGTGTGGTCGAGTGAAGGACCAGACCCAGATTTAATAACAGAACAAATAAAAGATGAGGTTATTGGCAAATTTTACAGATTCATTGAAAACCCTGAGAATAACCCAATTTCACAAGAAGAGATAGAGGCTAACGAAGAGCTAAAAATATTATACCGAGCACGAGCCAATTTTAAATTGTATAAAGGATTACTGGTAAGAGAAACTGAAAATGCACCAATGCGATGGGTGGTACCAACTGTATTTAGAGGGATCATGTTAGAACATGCTCACGATGAGATTACTTCAGGACATCGGAGCACAAAAGTTACAAACGCTATATTGCAGGAGTTAGTCTATTGGCCGCATATGATCCAAGATGTAGAAGTTTATTGCGCAGGCTGTTTACGATGCGCGCAATTCCAACCTAGTTCCCCATCACATCGAGCGCCATTAAGAAAACGTGGAATAACCTTCCCATGGTCAGATGTCCAAATAGACTTCATTGGTCCAGTAGTCAAATCAAACAGGGGGAACCAATCCATGTTGACGGTGATATGTTTATTTACCAAATGGGTCGAATGCATCCCTGCGCCGAACTGCAAAGCAGATACGGCTGCACTGTTGTTAATAAACCACATCTTTTGTCGCCAGGGATTGCCAGAGCGTATCTCTAGCGATAAAGGATCAGCATTTACAGCAGAAGTAATGACAAAATTATGGCAAATATTGGGAGTTAAAAGACAACTACATATAGCCTACCATCCAGCTAGTAGTGGTACAGTGGAAAGAGCAAATCAGACGATTGTAAATATTCTAAAAAAATATGTCAGTGAGAATGGCAGAGATTGGGATCTTAAACTACCACTGGTTTTGATGGCAATACGAGCCACGCCATCATCAGTCACGGGATTCAGTCCATTCGAGTTGGTAACCGGAAGAAGAATGGTCGTCCCGATGCACCTGCTATATAAAGTTAATGAACAGGTATTAGTAGGTGCCATGTCAACCCATGATTACGTAGCCAACCTCAGAAAACACTTACAATATGCCTTTGCGCATGCGCAGAAAAATCTGGAAAAAGCAGTGGATGCTAGTCACACTTATTATAATTTAAAGACAGACAAAAGAGAATATGAGGTTGGTGACAGGGTTTATTATTACAACTATCTGAAGAACAGAGCGAAAAATTCAAAATTTTTACCTGTATGGCATGGCCCATATGAGATTACAGAAAAAGTGTCACCTGTAGTATACAGGATAAAGGACACCAAAAACCCTGAAAAGGAAGAGCGTTGGGTTCACAGGAACCAAATAAAAATAGCTCATCCACAGTCAAGACTGAAGCAAATAGAGACAGGAAAGGGAGAAAAGTGAGTGTTTGTACATAATGTGAATACTAACATGTGTTGTTTTTCTTTCGATCGATAGAAATCCTAACCCCATTAAATCCTGCCATGCCTGCACGGAGAGCTGATGGTCACCAAACCTCTTCCCCAACGCGACGTAAAATGATTCAGTATCAAACTATGTATATATGTATTTGTTTATTGTTAAGCCATGGGTACCAGGCGCAAAGAGCACCATTAAGGATGTTACGCGGTCCGAACTCTGGGATCGTTATACAAGAAACTCCTGGGATCCTCATTGCCGATCATAAGATAGTCAGCCAGTTAGTGTTTGTGCAGCTTGACATAGAGGCAGTCATCAAAAAGTATGTAGATATTTCAGAAGTTACAGATACAGACATTAAAAATTGGTATCGTAGCCACATCGAAAGGACAAAAGATGTCATGAGAGAAATTTTAGTACAAGCAGAGAAAACTATTATAAAACCACAACCTCAGAACATTCAGGCAAAGACTAGAGCCAAACGAGCCATTGCCGGGGCTGTTATGGGGGTCATGGCGCTCCTAACGGTGATAGGTACTGTTGTGGGGACAACTATGAATGCAGTTAATGGAATTAGTGTCAAAGAGGTCAAAAGAAAGAATGATGAGTTGCAGAACGCGATGAAAGAAATCCGGGAAAGTTTGGTGACCCAACAGGAGAGAACGAGAGAACTGATCCAGATTGTCAAGAACACCATTGTGATCACAGAGACTCAAAATGATAGACTGGATAGTGCCATGAGGCGAGTTGAAAAAGAGACCACGACTAGGAACTTGTTTTACAGAGTAGTAGACCCTGTGTTGTTTGTGACACAGACTTACTTACGACAATTAGAAATTAATATAAGCAATTTAGTAAAAGCATGTATACCTCTTTATTTTGTCAATGATGAAATGATAAAAAGAGCATTAACCACTATTCATGGACAAGAATTAGAAAACATGCAGATTAAAGTAGCGTTTGAAACAGGTTCAGCAATCCCTATGCATATAGATACACAGCTATTACACATCTCATTTTTATTGAACATTCCCATCGTGAGAACAGAGAAAATCTATCAATTAAGGAGAGTACTGAATGTAGGCACATGGAACAATGGAATCAAAACAAAAATCAACACACCAGAACTAATCGCATATCAAAACAGTAGTGAGGCATATTTGACACCAAAGCTCCAATCTTGTCAGACTTTTAAAGATTTTAACTACCTCTGTCCCGGAAAACCATTCATACCAGACAAGGGGGGAAGTCTTTGCTTCCTAGGAGAAATGTCAATTAGCCATACATTATGTGACGTCACGGTAACACGCAGTAAGGAGATAGTGACCGAAGCCATACTAATAAACAACAAATGGCTTGTGAGCACTAATGCTCCAAACCTGACTATCACATACACCAAGCACGGCACATTTATCGTCAAGCCAATCCCCTATTCTACATTTACTACAGTAGTGCCACGGGACATTATTGTAACAATTGGATCTGAAACGTTGTTTTATGTTTCAAACGAAAAAGTAGAAGCAGTAATGGAAATGGTAAACACCATTCACTCCATTGACATTCCACCGGATGACGAACTAGATATTATTTTGGATAAAAAGAAATCACATTCCATCCAATTACTGATACAAGGAAGTAATACATCCATAGCCGAGCATAAATTCTCCCAGGCCGATCAGGAGATACTAGAAAAACACAATGCGAATATCATAACACCCTATATGACGCCGTACATTGTCCTAGGGGGGATAGCCGCATCCATGGTCTGGTTGTCAATGGTATCCACAATAGTGATGTTAAACAGCATACACATACTAAAGACAATGAGGCGTGGAACAGATAGGCGACGGAACAGTTTCGCCATTGTTTGATATGCTCCGGAACCCCACATATCAAAAGGGGGGAGCCAGGCGAAACTGAGATGACAAGTCAGCCGCAGGAAAGGGCGACCCGCGCAGGGCGTGAAAATTTTACTAAATTTTTTTTTTACTAAATTTTTTTTGTCCCTCTCCACCTTCTATTTTTCGTTTGGCCAATCGTGTATGCTTCCACGATCGCCCAAAAGGGGGGAAACTGTAGGACATATTCCAGGGACCCTGTACGAAAAACCGAAATACAGTGCAAACGCCATATTGGGCCATTCACATTACTGTGAAAAAACATTTGTCATGAATGCACGCTAGGAATTAATCGCGAGCGCAAAGCGACACTGCAAAGCTGCTGATGCACTACTTTCTAATCTGTAACCCATGCTTCCGCATTCATACAATGGCTCACAGTAATATGAATTCTGTCCGCACTGTACAATTGGCAACACGACAAAAGATACTGAAGTTACTGCGAGCGGGCTTCCTCTGACTCCCAGTAAACTTCTGAGCAAGGGAGGTGTGTGGGTCACTGACCAATTGCAGCGCGATCCACACCCGCACACAACATGCCGCAGGCACAGGAAAACCATATTTGGTGCTTCCTTCTGGAAGAGAAAAGGTAATTTTGACCGGGCAAGCCGGACAGGGAGATGGATACTTGCAATTTGTAACACTGCTCGCGCAAGTATAACAGGAGGCCCCTCCGAGAGGGGGGAGCTCTATGCCAACACACCTGCCGCCCTGCCGCCGGTCCGAGGTCCAGACGCTGTCCACTGATAGGAGGAAAGCCCCGAACCAGGAACGAGCCAAGCCCGCTGGAGAGCTGGTGCTGACAAGCCTGTCAGTACTTAGCAAGTCAGGGCTCTGATTGGCGTGACGAAGGCTGCGCCAGATCACCAGGCCGGTGCCGAACGCGTGCACCCTGTGCCTGAGATTCCAGTGGCTCCTCATTGTCCTGGCGGGCTGCCCAGTGCAGAAGAGTGGCCAGTCCAGCCCAGACTGAAGTCCCAAGACTCCACCCCAGCCCAGCTGAGCCTCCCCGCAGACGCAGAGCCCAGCTGACCAGTCCTGACCAGGCCAATATACACTCGCACCCCAGCGGGTGGCCGATAGCGCTGTGAGTGTGCGCTCAGCGAATCCTGCAACGGCACCGATAGGTGAGAGCCGGTCTAAACAAGACACCTACATACACACACACTAGCGACAATAGGCCCGGCAATAGGCCGATAGTGCTTCCTCTTCTCCACACGAGTGTTCTCACACGAGTATCTTAGTATAGTAATAGAAACATAGGACGTTAGTGTACTAATATCACGCACCCAAACCTGAGCTACCCTATATATCCCTATATTTTGCTGCTCATGTACAGTGTTCGTTGTTTGTGTAACCTTTTTATAATCTAATAAACGTGCCTTACAAGCGCACTTATTTTTCTACAAAGGACTCTGTGATCATTGCATCCTGTGTAGCCTATCTCTAAGGTCTCTGTACACTACTGACACCTGAGCCACACGTGGTTCTGACAGCTGGAGGGGACACCTTGGACGTGTCAGTTCTAAACGTGTATAGAAGCGTTCTAAACGTTCTAAATTTAGAATATAACGAGATTTTAAAATGGCTACCAAAACTATTCCTCTCGAGGAACTGATGGGTACCACTGTATCCGATCTATTTGCATATTCTGGATCCAAAATGATTGATCTGAACAACTGGATTGACCAACAATTAGAGGAAGTTGGTAAATTTTGTGATGATACGTTACACAAACAAGGATATCTTACTCAGGGCATGATTGAAGTATTTTCGAAAAAGGATAAAAAGGACAAGATGAAGGCCATATGCAGTCTTGCCGGGAAATTATGGTTTGCCCATAGAATGATTTACGATCAGAACAATACGTTAAGACAAGAATTTACCGCACTGAGTGAAAAACTCGCTGGGGTCGAAGAGGAATTGCTATCTACACTTACTGAAAAGAATGAGATTGATCAGAAATGGATGAATGCGCAGCGGAAATATGCCAGCATGGAAACAGTGGCGTGTGAGAGAGAGGAGAATGCTGGTGAGAATGAAGGTGAGTCTCGTATACAACAATTGCAGGATGAAATTGAACATGCCAAGCAGGAATTGAAGAATTGTCATGAAAGGATGAATGAGATGAGAACTGTGGAAAATGGTCATGTTAATTCCATATATGAGTTGCAGACCCAAATTCATGAGCAACGTAGGCGTAGTGATAATTACCAGCAAAAGATTCATGAGTTAGAAACCTCCCATAAAAGAAGCAGGCGTTCTGGATCGTCAGGGTGTGACGGTACATGCAGGGAAAGAATTACGCAAATTGAAGCCGAGAAATCTAAGATGGGGCAGGAGCTGAACCACTTAAAAGTTGACTTGGTAGAAGCGAAAGATCGTTACCGGGGAGTCAGTGACACGGTTAAAGAGATGAGAACTGCTATAGATGATAGGGAGAATAAAATAACCCGGTTAGAGCGAGAAATACATCATTTAAAGAGGCAGAGCGAATTTGATCAAGAAGATATTAAAATACTCCAAAGTCGAATGTATGATGAGAACCGCAAAATTCAAAGCCGCAGACCCTCAGTTAGCGAGATCCATAAGATCACTGGCCCGTGTCAGGCTGAGAGCTGTGAAGCTAGCGCCGGTTCAAGCGAGAATGAAATGCTACCCAGAAGGAAGGCTGGGGGCGACAACCAGCGACAGAGTAGGTATGCCTCACAGTCTTATCTCGTGTCCAGTGAGAATGATTCTGAACCTGAATGGACAGAAGTGAAAAGGAGACGGAGAAGAAGTGGTAGAAATGAATCAGACAAGAAGGAAGGGAACGCTAAGAATTCAGCCCCTCTTAATGGTAGTGTAAAATCGATAAAAACAATTCGCAGTATGCTCCCGGTGTATTCCAAGAGTAATAAGAATGCATCAATTCAGGACCACTTGGCGTTGTACCAACGGCTTATGCAAACGCTCAACATGAGTAGTGACGATGAACTTCGAACATATTTATCTTGGACGTTTGCGGCCGATTCACAATCCTTTTTTATGGGAGTAGAAAACAAAGACCACAAAAATTGGGCTGAGTTTAGGAGTGAGGTGATCAGACATTTCTCTCCCCACCGAAATTCCCACGAAGCATTGCGATATGCATTAAATTTAAAATGTGAAAGTAGTCAACACCCTAGAGAATACCTCCAACAACTTAAAAATGCGTTCTCTCAAGTCCACAAGGAAGTGAACACTGATTCGGAACAGTTTAAGAACGCGTATTTCTATGGTTTGCCGAGAAATATTCGAACCCAATTAGCCCGTGATTACAACGAGGAGAGGTCCATTGAATGGATCTATAAACAGGCTAAAAGTATCTTTGATGTTAGTAGGGCAGAAGAGAATAATGATGGGAAAGAAAAAGCTAAACCCAGTAAAATTTGTGAAGTAAGCAAGCTAAAAGAGCTGCCCTTTGAGGCTGGCAGCGATCCAAATCCACCAAGGAATAAGGGTGGTGATTATCAAAGGAACAATGATCGAAAAGATAACTCAAAGTTTGAGAGTGGTGAGAAAAAGGGGTCTGTCAGTCCAAATTATAAAGGAAATAACCCTAAACCAAATTTCATGTACCGTTCAAGAGAGAACCCGTCTGAAATGCGCACAGGTGCTGAAAAAACAGAGGGTGCCAATGTTAATAATGACAGTGCCAGGGGCGAGAGTGGTCAGTATAGGACCCAAGGCAATAATCAAGAACGAAATGAGGGCAGGAGAAGAGATTATGAGAGAGGAGACAGTCGCCCAAATTACCGGTATGACAATCGTAATAACCGGGAATGGCAGGGACAGAGAAATTTTTACAATAATCAGAATCGATTTCGACGATGGGATGGTCGTGACCAATACCCACCGAGACCCAATCGGTTGAATGTATTGGAGGACCAACTCAAAGATTTGAGCCAAAATGTCCAGAGATTGTTGTCGCAAAGTAGTGGGGCCGGTGCCAGAATTCATGCGGTTGATTCAGGAGAACAAGACAGGCATGAATCTAATCAGGGAGATCAATGACTCGATGAAACTCAGATTGAGAAAAATGGCTATGTACATGAAGGGCGAT
>JAUCMT010000280.1:0-14501 GCA_032357475.1 Enteromius thamalakanensis
CTAAATATATACTGTATGTGTTTGTTTTAATATAAACATAATAAATAAACACAGCATAAACACATATATTATGTAAAAAAAGACTTTTATTTTGGATGTGATTAATCATGATTAATCTGTTGACAGCACTAATATATATATATATATATATATAATATTTGAAATCGCTAAATGTTAATGTAATTTAAAATGACTTTTTTTTTTTTATATAAACTTTTTAATGTTTTTATTACAAGATCCTTCCGAAAAATTTTTACACACACACACATATATATATAAAGATTTCTTATCTAGTGTTATCTGATGATACATAATTTAAAATACTTTTAAATTAAAAAAATAAAGACCCTACAGAGCCCCAAACTTTTAAACGATAGTGCGCACTTTAATCTGTAATGGCATTGCATAGCACCCAGACACTGCTGTCACCTCTGCACTTTCACTTCATGTCAGACTAATGGGCCGCAAGGTGTCCATAGAAAAAGAGGTTTCAACGCATGTTTAACAGAGCAGATGTAGTAGAAATCAAAGTCAGCATTTTTCACTCTCTTTTACCAGTCCCCCCCCCCCGGGTTTCTCCTCCTCCTCTTCCTCACATTTCTCACACTATGGTATAGACTAATGGAGCTCTCTACTAAGATGAAAGCTGTATCCTCCATTGTTTGGCACCTTTAAAGTCCTCTTCTCCATTCCTGCCTTCCTTCCTATCCATTGCTACTTCCACTCCCTTCCTTCAACTCCACATTGTTTATATAAGATTTGTTAGGTTGATAGGAGTCTCTGGGCAATCACTCAGACTATGAAAGTTTCATTTTTCTAGGCCTCATACATCAAATGGAGATGTGCTTTGTCTTTCTTCGACAGAAACAAAAGAGAC
This sequence comes from Enteromius thamalakanensis, assembly GCA_032357475.1. NCBI lineage: Eukaryota > Metazoa > Chordata > Actinopteri > Cypriniformes > Cyprinidae > Enteromius > Enteromius thamalakanensis. The sequence goes on from JAUCMT010000280.1 coordinate 878, forward strand.
ACTGCAGGCAATGGCATATTTATTTTTTAAAATAAATTTCCCTTCTAGAGAAAGAGTAGATAACATGGATAAGGCAATGTTTCTCCCTTCCCCCATCCCTATAAGACTGTTATGCCAGCAGCACAGATAAATTCAGCTCCTAAGGCGGAATTAAATCTGTCTGTCCAGAGGGATCTCTCCTGTTGGGAATGTCCCGTTTTCCTTCTTCTTTTAAACCTCATGATCAGCAAAGCTTCACTAAAATGACCCTGAGGTACCTTGGCGTGATTCACACACTAAAACATGTTTGCCCATCACATAAACTATTTCGTGAATTTGAGAGAAAAATGCCTGCATCACTAAAATGTGTAAACTTTAAAAAAGGATGAGAGGCAAAATGCTTCTGTAAGGGAAATTTGAACCAATTCATACTGTAATATTTCCTCTAAAGACTGAGCTGTGCAAATATGAGTTGTTAGTAAATCTTATCAGTCTAATTAAATGCTAAAACGTTTATTGATCGCTTGATATCATTAGAAGATAATGTAGGGTGCTAACAAAAAAAAAGTTAATGCAGGATTTCAAGATTTTTTTGACAAATTGGAAATAATCATTTAAAATACTTTATACAGCTGCAAAGAAAGCTTTGCAACATGGTTCTTTACTCTGAATGATTTCTGTTTTTGACCAATTATTCTATGACTTAAAAATATCAGGCTTTTCTTCTCAGAAGTGAATTTGCATTTTTGAACAAATCAGTTGTGTAAATGATTAAATGACTTTTCCATAATTCATTCAAAAAATCGATTCAGTCAACGATTTAGTGACTGAATCATATTGACAGTCTCTTGACACCATCTAAGGGCATAACAATAAAAGTTGCAATAAAGCGTTACAAGAGAAAATATAATTTCAGTTTTGGAAATGGAATTGCATGCAGAACTGAATGCCATATTGAGTCCCTTGTCAGTGATCTACGACTCTAAACCTGAAAGCAGTTATTACAGTAATTCAAACAGAATTAGGAACTACTTCAAGTTGAGTAAATTATGACAGAATATTTTTTTTTTCTTTTTTTTTTACTTTAGAACTATTCCTTTAACCTCCACTCCATTTGAAAAAAGGCCATTGAGATTTAGCGCTAATCAATGAACCGGCTTTACTAACTGAAATAATCTTAATCTAGATATTTATATATAAGAATTTATCATTTTACATTTTAAAATAGCTGCTGTTATCTATAGTAATGCACAAGCTAGTCTGGTCAAAAATAAAACACACTGATCTGCCCACATGTAAGCTCTTTCACAGAAAAGCTTTCAAATACTTAATCGCACCATAATCTGGATTTTTCATGTGTGTGTTAATCATGTACTATTAGTAATTTTAATAATGAATTGGTGCAATACTGTGCTGTAATCTGTGGCACAGTGGGTGGTACAGGATCATGGGTTATGGAATAGGTCCCAGTGGGAGAGGGTGGATTTATCAGGAAGCCACATGCTAATTCTCTGCTATGGTGGCATCCACTGACTAATGAATAAGAGCAGGCACTATATAGTACAGGCACAGGCAATATTACTGGCCACATTGGCTCTAATCTCTTCATTACACATCTCACTTATCAAACGACAAGCAATGGGTAATTTAATGGCCTCAGAATCAGCTTTCTGCAAAATGAGAGCAAGAGAATTGTGGCTGCACAGTAAAACAGAATATCTGCAGGCTAAATGAATATACAGTCCAAAATAGATTTTGAGATCACTAGTGAAAAATACTTACAGTATAGCAAGCATTTGTATCCTAAATTAATTATTTTAAATGAATGATACTCTAAACACTTTTCATTACAAATTATGTCATAAGCAACAGCTTAAATGAAATAAACATAAACCTCAGAATGTCATAATATTTGGTTTCCTTTTCAGCTTTTCATTCAAGCTAAATTAAGTAAATACAGTACCGTGCACAAGTATTCATACTCCTTAATGTTTTTCACATTTTGTTATGTTACAATCTTATGTTAAATTGTTTTAAATTACACCATAATGAAAAACCACAAAACAAAGTTCTTGCAACTTTAAAATTTATTTAAAAAAGTTTTGATGGATAAGTATCCATACCCTTTTCTGAGAGACTTAAAATGTAGCTTAGGAGCATTCATATGCTTGTAAATGTTACTACACTTCAATCTGAGTTAAACTGTGGAAAATTAATTTGAATTATAATGATTTGGAAAGTCACACACCTCTCACAAAAGGTCTAGTTGTGGCCAAACCCTCTCTTCAGTGAAGACACATGAAAACACACTTGGAATTGGACCTTCAGACTGCTATAAATACGTTCTATTCTCTGGTGCGTTCCTATAGCAGCCTCATGCTGTGGGCTTGTTTTTCAGTGGCAGGGACTGAGGGACTCGTCAGACTACAAGAAAAGCTCAGTGCACCAAAAGTTACAGATAATTGCCAAATGCAGATGTGCAAAGCAAATGCATCATACCGCAAAAAAAAAATTGAGGCTGTAAAGGTGCTTCAACTAAGGACAGAGTTCTGTTTTTGTACTGATATACATGTTTTGTTTTTAATAAAATTGCTAAATTTGACACAAATCTGTTTTTTGTTTGGTCAATAATATGGTGTATGAAGTATAAAATGATGTCGGGGGAAAAAGTAATTTTAAGCAGTGTAACATAAAACATGCAATGCAACATAAAATGTGAGAAAAATAAAGGAGTATGAATACTGTCTACATATAAAAAATAAGAAGATTATTTATGCATTTGAAACAAGTCTCTTATTTTCACCAAAGGCTGCATTTGTTTGATCAAAAATGCAGTAAAACAATAATGTTTTGAACTATCATTTCCATTTCAGTTACTGTTTTTGGTTTTTAATATACTAAAGCTATATTTTCATTAGTTATTACTTTTGATTAAATTTCTATGATTTTTTGATACTTTTTCCTTCTTATTTTACAACAGTTGGACTCTTAAATAGTTTTTAGTCTTATATTCAAACCTTACATTTTCCAGTGCACCTACATTAAAATGGATGGAATTAATCATTGCTAAACATCTACAATGATGCGGATCACTGTGAATTTTAAATCATGTTCTATGTGGTTAATTTAATAACATATTATTACTACTATTTAAAAAGCTAGTTATTATGAATCCTCTGGATACTGTTTGTAATGATTGGCAAACAGTTTTAGCCTGTAGTAAACTCCTCTGAGGTTTATATGATTCTGTTTAGCCTGTGTGGCCAAAATTAATTACCAGCTTGTATTATTCCGAGTAACACAGCCTCACTAGCAGAAAGACACTGTGTTCGCAAGGTTAATTTGTGAGGTATCTTGCATTTGTATGTTGTCATTAGATTAAGCCCTCCAAAGACTTCTTCTAAGCATCTCAGGGACTTCCCTCCGTCCTGCCTCGGAGAGGTGTGATATGCAGGTGGTGTTGAGCGCTGCTCACTTCAGCGACTAACCCTCGAGAAGAAGCCTACATGGCTCTCCTGAGTAATTACCCAGCAGCGCTAGAGCGAATAGACTGGAAAACAACAGGCCGGTGCTAAACGTTCATTACAGCAATCACTTAAGAGAAGCGCGGCACTTAGCAACTACACAGACTCCAGCAACACTTAACAAAAATACAGGCAGCCAATTATAACACCATCCTCAATGAACTGAGCCTCATCCACTTAAAGGTGAAGCTCACGCTGAGAGTCTGAGCGGGAACAGACTCAAGTGTCTGTTAGCATTAGCATTAGCCACGTACATTTTGAATCGGGGTCCGACGGGAGATTGACCGGCCGAAAAGAGGCCCAGAAACAGATGGCCACGGCTCTATTAATACATCAGACGACCTGCGTGGTCTAGCCAAGCACGTGTGTCTGCCAGTTGCTGCCGGCTGCCCACCTGGGAAGCAGCAGGGAATCATTTGGCTTAATTAGCCTGATGAGAAAAACAATAGGAGGCTCAATGTCCGTCAGTCAGGAAATGAAGGCTGGAGAGGTCATATTGTTATACCTTTATTTAGCATATGCAAGTTGTCTTTGTGTCTTAGCTTTTGGAGAAGGACAGACGGTGACAGCGGGACATAAAAAGGTTCACCGATTAAGTTACATAACCTTTTGCAATCCTTTTAACACAGGTGAGAGTCATTAAACAGTATTTATGGATACACACACAACTTTAACCAGCCCATACAAAAAGAAAATACAAGCATACAAACAAAAGAGCTCCCTTCAAAAGCAGGCTACGTAGATTCTGCAAAGCATGATTGCATTTGTGCAGCTTTTTGAACTGTTTGAACTTATTTGCCAAACACTCAGGATTGAATGGGCTTTTTCTAATACCACATGTGTGTATTTTTGGCTGAAACTGAGCTAGCGTATGAATTTTTCCTTCACCTGGTCATTTCGGATGCTGTAAACAATTTTTTTTATAGAATACAGAAAATGTCCCTACTTGACAGACATAACAGAAATAGGTGTTGTGAGATATGGCACCTGTCTCTGTCAAAGTTCTGGGCTGAAGAATCTTGACTGCAAGGGGCTGTTGTTTTGCCCACTGGAGGCACAGAGAAATTTGAATTCTCATTTATGTAATCATATTCCAACCTGACAAAGCACATTATGCAGGGATCGACAGTCAAGCATCTAACAATACCGCTGTTACCTGTTCCTTAGAATAATTAATATCTGCTAAATTAATGAATAGCAACAAGTTTTGTTCAGTATTTTCTTCTTGCAGCCTGCTGACACACTGTAGCTATCTATATACTGTATCTGCTGTCAAGCCAAGGACCTCTTACATTTTCAAAACTGCCAAGTCATAGGCTATATTTGCTCTCCAAAACGTCAGCATAACGTCTTTACACGCTCCAAATATATAAAATTAGAGGAGTCAGCACCTCAGGCTTTAGTGATGTGCATACAGCAAACTGTTTGCTCTATCATAGTTCTTTTTCCCCTGTATGCAAAGTTAACCAACAACGTGCTTCAGGACAAACATATGTTCACAATAAGCAAACATACTAAAAAGAAAAACAGTCTCAAGATTGCGTCAGCATGAATAATGTTAAAGCTGAATACAAGTATATCTTGCTGTAGGCTATTCTGTGCTTTATTCATGTATTTTATTTCCTATCGCTCATACTGGTCAACATAATAAACAACTGCTACACAGATAATCTAGTCTTATAGTAAAATACTGTGCATCTCTGTATGCTGTAGAATAGGCAAAAGCTGTACAATAAGTAAAATTATCGTTATAATCAGATTATATTTGATATATACAATATATATATACATACAATTTTATTTAAATTTTTCTTTTAATCTTACATTTCCATTTTATTTTCCCAGTGATCTATTTGTTTGTTTATTATTTTACCTTGTCAAAATTATAATTGAAAACATCAAAATATAAAACATTATTGGTTTACATTTAATTTCTCATATTTTTCGTAGTGTTTTTATTCATACATTTGGTTGCCTTTATTTTGTAGTGATATTTGTTTTATTTATTTTTGTATATATTTGTTTTGTTGGTCATATTTCTCACAAACAGATTTTTTATTGTTTATTATTTATATATGTATTTTCCAGGTGAATGATTAACTGATTGACTGATTGTGTCAAAATAATTATTGGAAAGTAAAAAAAAAACTATTTAACAATTTTATTCAATCAAACAGATATAAACAATGAAATGTTTATTTGAGTAATGATATTTATCTTATTTATTTTGTATCTATTTGTTTGTTGGTTGTAATTAATCATAAACTGACTTTTTCCACCTGTTATTCATGTTTAATTTTGTTTTCCCAGTGCTTAATCGATTGATTGACTGATTTTGTTAAAATAATAATTGGAAAATAAATTCCAACCAATAAACCAATTTTAAACCAATAAATAATGGTTTACATAATAATTATTTTACTTATTTATATTTTTTTGTAACCATGTTTTTTTTTCCATTGCTATTTACTTCATTTATTTTGTATCTGTTTGTGCATTTTATTTGATGTATAAAAAGGGCATTTCATTATTACAACACCACAGATGTCTGAATAATCTGAACCTCACTGCATTGTGAAAAACTTTCCCTAGTTTAGACGTGCAGCTGTTAGTTAGCCTTTCTGACACAGCAGTCAACGCTCAGCTGCAAAAGTATGTAAAATCACATTCTGTCAGGTAGCTGACCGCTAATAGCCAGAATAAGTTGTCACTGAAGCTTAAGCTTGGCTTTTCATTACTTACTTCCTAGCGCCCACAGTGGCCTTAAGTGCTGCCATACAATGGTGGAAAAAATAGGATTTGTGTGAGTGTTCATACTTTAATAGACTGGATATATTCTCCAGACGCAGCTATTTCTCCATACATTAGGCATTCAATAAAGTAGCACGAGACACTGAGTGGAAGCATGACTGACCAATAAAAATGACATTGATGATAAGTGTGAATAAAAGATGATTAGTTTAAAGGATGTTATAGGAGCATGAGCTTGTCTGTTGGCTCGGTGTGAATGTGTGTGGTCTTCATCTCTAATGTAGGGTAGGGGGAAGTGGATGGGGTTCAGTGTGCTTGGGCTGAGGCTTAATGAAGTGGTAGGCAGCACCTGCGGCCCGCTGTCGATCTGGAGCAGTGGCTGGGATGGGAGCAGCTGAGAACTGTTGGCCTGCATAGGGAGCAGAGCAGAGATCAAGGCCCGACCCCAAGCATTCCGAATGGGCCAAACTGTGTGCTCTGCCTCCTTGCCAGAAATAAGCTCCAGTGGGCCACCAGGCTCCCCGAGTTAACAGCATCTCACATTAGTTCTTCTGTAATGTTTCATTTGTTCTGTAATATTGGAATCTGAATTTGTCCCTTATCCCTTTTAGACCTTCACTCTATTCACACTGCTTGTTTTCTTTAAAAAAATGTAACAGAATGTAATAAAAAAAAAAAAAAAAAGTTGCATTGCTGTCTATGGAGGCCCATTTTTTAAAAATATCTAAATTTGTATTCCGATGATGAACAAATGATTTATGGGCTTGGAACGAAATGAGGGTAAGTAATGACCCTTTAACTGAGACATTTTATAGGACTTTTTGTTGATTTTAATTGCTGTCATTGTCCTCATTTGTAAGTTGTTTTGCATAAAAGCATCTGCTAAATTACTAAATGTAAGTGTAAATATTTTAAACACATTTCGTTTATTATAAATATAGTTAAAATCTATATTTGCTGAGATCTTGTCCAAGACATACTGATATATACACTTTACTTATAGTACTACTTGTGTGCATTGCACACTTTGATAATATTAAGCCTAAAATTTGTTTTGAACTTTGAATAATATATTTTCTTTTAAAAAGATATTTAAAGTGTACCTGAAGTATACGTTAGCATAATCAAATATACTTATAGTTTATCTTACTCAGACTTTAGCACTGCTTTCACACAAAGCACAAAATTAGTTTATAGATAAATAAAGCATAAAATCATGTCTGCTGTTTTCTCATGTGCAGCCTCAGGCAGCTGTTTAGGATGGGCCCTTGTGTACAAAATGGTCTTAATATGGACACATTTTACCTACCGATATATCTTACCAACTGTTCACTTCCAATAAAACCATAAAACATAAAAAAAATTAAAAATAAATAAAAGAGACAAGATTTCATTAAATCTTTGCCCGTGGCACAGTCTGATAATGGTAATTCTCCAGTCTTCAACAAGCTGTCTGTTGTCTGCGATCGTAGGCCAAAGTGACTGAGGCTATTTACAGACTCAAATAAGGGCAGCAGAAAGCCAAAGCATCACAAAAGTAGCCAAATAAGTGTTTTCTAAATCATGACCCGAGGTGACAATTACTAAAAAAGACGTTTCAGCCAAAACTATCATTTGCAATATAATTTGCTTCAATGCTATAAAGTGTATAAAAACTTTTATAAGGGGCTAGGTTGATTTTGTAGTACATAGTCAAACCTCACACTCTTGTGACTTCATTAGTAATTCCTAGAATATTTTGTGTAAGTTTCAACTTAACAGATGTTGATTTGCCCCAGACTGACAGCCACGACTCAGACAGCTCCAGATTGTTAGCACATTTAAATACAACACCTTTCAGCATTTCCACACGACAGCGCGAGCCAGTTTTCAGTTTAATGTTTTGTCAGAGTGATGTATAGAGAGCCAACCTGACAGAAGCAGAGTTAATCTGACATTTGCAACAGTTCTGACGTGTAATGGAAGGCAGACTAAGAAATGTACATTTTGTAAATGTTTCGTTAGCAGGGGAAAGAAGAAACTGACGCATGTTAAGTGTGAAGTTCAGAAGTACTGACATGTTCACTATGTCCTGTACAGTGTGAGACTGCATGAGTTGATCAACTCTGACATTGCCATGTGGCTATTGTGCATATATGTGTGTGTGTGTGTGTATGTCACACTGCTCCATCTGCAGTCCCTGTGGGTAATGAAGTTCAGCCAAGAGTCCACAAGAAACGTGCGAATCATTAACAACCTCTTTACCAGCAGAGAGTTCAGGGAAGGTGCCAGTGACTTCTGAAGTATCTCCATACTTTTTCTCTGTTCTTTGTTGATGTCCTCCAGCTTTTCATTATTTTTATGGCTTATTTGCCTTTATTAAGTAGGACAGATGGGAGAGGAAATAAATCTGGAAATGCCAGGAGGTTAAGGACTGGGATTGAGAAACGACCTAAACACATCTGAATTCATCTTGACGGTGTTTGGGAATTTACCTAAAAATCCACCATAGATTGCTAATATATTGTAAATAGATTATGTCAGTAATAAAATATATTGACATTAGTAATGACTTTAATATTCAGTTTGATAACAATTTTTAATATTATTGGTATAATAAAATAAAAAAGTTACCTTTGAATATAATTTAGTTTATTCTTTTGCATCATTTTTTCATCTGGATTAATACCAGATTATAGTATATTGTTGTGTATATTATATACATATGCTTTAGTTCATTATATGTTCATTCATACAGTAATGATACTGTTAACTTATTATACCTATTGATAATTTGTATATGCAGATCGTTAGAATAATGCATAAATTAATTTTCATCTAAATTAATAAACGCTGGAAAAATATTATTTATTGTTAGCTACTAAATTATTAAATGTTAAATTAAACCTTCTAAGAAAAAATACACATTTTTCTTTATTATTATTTTTTAATTATTAATTTAATGTTTTATTTTTAATTTACACTTTCAGAAAATAAATAAATAATTAACCTCTTAAGTGACTGTTAAAACATTACATTTGTAAAAATGTATAAATGTGGTATGACACTGCTGTTATATTTACTAAACACAATAAGAAATATATAACAGAATAAATAGAAGAATTTATGAAAGTAGTTAATGTTTAGTGTGAGTATGTAAAAGAAAAGAAAAGGAAATAAATTTAAAAAAATACACTTTATTGTGGATAAATTTGTGGATACATTTTATTGTGATGTATTTGTAAAGAGCTTGGTGAGGATGAATTATAAAAAACTGAATCAAATTTTTGAGAGTTAAAGTACTAAAACAGGTTTTACATGCAATATGTTATATTACTAAAAAAACAAACACACACACATACAAAAATTGCATTTGTTTGCAAATTGTACATTTGAATTTGTGATGGGATGTGGATTTGTCCAGATTTCATGCCTGCGCTGTGGGGTTAGCATAACTCCGGTCAGCTGCCACAAGCAATCATGACAATTCAAAAGTCAAAGCAGATTTGACAGAAAAAGGGCCTGTTTTAGCCTAACAACTACAATTGAAAACATTTGTTCAGACAACATCGCAAATGAGCAAGAGGGCTCCCAGGTTAAATCAACAACGTAAACAGAAGCGAATTACGTCTCTTTTGAAATTAGTTGCTAACACAAAAACAATGGACAAGACAGGCCCATCTCACAGAGAACACATTAAGTCGTAATGAGACTGAAGGAATTTTTCTGCTGGCACGGTGACTTTGGCGGCGGCTTACGCTGATTAACAATTTACACGTTTCTTTCCCCGCCTCGACTGGGCTTGCTTTTATGCATTTCAACAACGCTGTTTGAAACGAGAAAATGATGAGCCCGTTTAGCTGGGAAGTCTCGAGTAACGCTGAAAGTCGCCTGACCTTGGAATCAATCAGGCAGAACTAGTAGAGCAAATCAGAAATAAACAAACTGAACTGCCAGAGTATACAGAAAATAATTAGACCAGACCGATTGCAGGACAATATCCACACATGCACCACCTGGGTGCACTGTTCTCAACAGACAAATAACATAAATGGACTCTCAATGTTTCCACCACTTAGGAAAACATTCACTGCTTTGAAGGCATGTACTGCGTGCTACTAAGAAGAAGAAGAAGGGAGGAGGTGGAAGAGGATGCGGGAAGGAAGTTTTGAGCTGGTCACATTTTTCAGCAAAATTAAGAGCAAAACAACTATGAAACAGCTAAAATATAGCCTAAAACAACTATCATTAAATTCAATTTCAAAAGTTTGGAGGAAAAGGAAAAAAAAAAAAAAAAGGGGGGGGTATGGCTGTTTAGCTCTGACAGACAAAAGCACATATACACACACTGACATGTGTAGAACACAGGAAGTGAACGAGATTTATTAGCTTCACAAGCGTATTACTCTATATTCCCACTCCAAACACACTCACACTCTCTGAGCTGCTCTTCACACATGCTCTCCTTCATCCATATATCTCCAGCCATTTAATTAGCTGAATGGCCAATAAATCCAACACCTCTTTTCTCACTTGTTTTGAAGCAGTGCTCATTGGCTGACGCTCATTATGAAGCCTGGATGTGTCTTCGGGCCACTGCCGAGCTGCGCCGTGCTGACACAAATCACATCCACAGAGCAAACTAAAATCTCAACTGCATCATTAACTGCAGCCCATCCTTTTATAAGAACACATGATTCAATGATTATGGCATCTGATATATTATACAATAAAAGTCCCACTACGTGGCAACAATTTATTGAGTCGTAAGAGATGTGCTGCTCATGTAGACTGCACTATTAATTGCTTATGACTGTGTGCAAACATTATGCATGCTGCCTTCCATAGGGTACAAAAGTGGGCCACGTTTTTTTTACGTTGAAATTTCTTATGCTTACTTAAAAACAGCAGCATCTCTACTTGAAAAACATGATACCGAAAAGTGCCATGCTCTCTCTGCGTTTCAAAACAGAGGTTGTAAAGAGAGCGATCTAGTTGAAGAATGATGGAAGATGGCGTTTGTGGTGAGTGCCACACCTGTCAGATCTGTGTGTACAGTACATTCCAGCAGCACTCGAGCATGACCAACCCCCATCCAAAATGTGTGTGTGCTACTGTTTGACCTAATGAATTGTAGGTCTGGGCTTTGACAGATTGTGTCGCATCATTTAGAACGCAATGAGCTGCCAACAACCTGATTGCTGAATGACATATGTGTGTTAACCCTCCCGATGGCAGATGGATGAACGACACAGACGAACAGGCGTCTTATCTAAAGCTGAGACGGGCATGAAAAGTGCATACACGCATATCCTCTGCCCACTCAATATCGGCTAATCTTCAATTAACATACATTAAGCATGTCTTTTCTGAATCTCTGCAGTAATGGAAGCTGTTTTGCCAACCGATCTCCTGGCTTCATTTAGGGGCAGTAAAGGTAAAAAGCCCGTGGGCAAGATCTCATAAAACACTTAGTGCATACTAAAAGTTAAACACTTGCTTATATGACATTATATCACCGATCACTCTCTCAACTCACACTCTATTAATACTCATAAAGCTTTTTAGCCGAGCAGTCATTTCAATGGAAATTTTCTCTGAAACACAGCGGTTTTCTATTCTCTGAGGTCTGCGTTTAAAAATGAAGTGACCTTTTAATGAAACATGTTTAAGTGGTGAATGTAAAAAGCTTAGGTTTGAGTAAGAAGCAATACAGATAGAAACTCTCGAATGCCTGTATAGAAATAAAACGAAGACGGACGTTTTAGTCTGACATTGATGCTCTTTTTCTTGGTCTCTTAAGTGTGTGTGTGTGTGTGGATTTGCTGATGGAAAGCTATTACACACTCATTAGTTCTGTTTCAGTGGTTTGGGAATGACACACAGCTGACCCCCTTCACCTCCAAACACACACCCCTTCCCATACACACTGAAGATGGATATGTTATTTCTTCTATATTTAAATCTGTTTTTCGTTTAATCTTTCACAGTGCAAGGACATTTAAAGACTTTAGTTTAGTAATTAACTTCTTCACCTTACACAGCACAAAAAAGAGAAAAATGTCTAGATGCTTTTATTACAGTATTTGCCCCAGTGCTTCATATAATATATACTAATATTCTGAATTATAATGAACAAAATATCAGACTATTCTAGTTCAAATAATGAATAAAATGAATAAAACACTATTACTTACTGTACAGCTTTTAGGCAAGATTTATTATTTTTTTATTTACATGCTTTTATTACTTTTTTATTCAACATTGCAAATTAGGTACAGTTTATGACATCCCTCTCAAGCTAAAGACATTATGTTTAAATAAAAATTATTTTCTTCTTTTTTTTCCCTTTCTCATTATAAAGTGCTTTGTTCTGGCATTTATAGTTTTACAGTTATAAATCATAACGTACTGTACAATGCTTACTAATCCAGCCACTCTGAATCAAGTTAAAACTCTGAGAACTTGAGTAAAAATCAACTAGAAATGCTAGAAATGACTGCGATGAGTCAAACGGATGGAAACAAAAAGGCTGGTTTCCAAATAATTAATTGTTTTTAACATTGCACACTCAAATTTCAGTTATTTTCTTTGTCTCTTTGTGTTGTTTTTCAGTTTTGACTTGATGAACAGGCAAATCAAGTGGTTAATATTCATACGCTCTCTCTGCCAATAGGAGGGGTGATCCATGTTGCTGACAAGTTCATCAAACATGGGCGGACATGCACAGGACTTCATGAATATGAGTGTTACTTAGCAACAGTTTGATTTTAGTAAAGAGAGAGAAGTGGAAACGGGGCGTCTCTGTTACCAGCCCTAAATGAAAAAAATTCTGAGGCATATCTTCAAGCCGGTGTGTTGCAGAGGTTAAGTTCAGCTCTTTCGAGACGAGCGGGAGATGCTAGACTGATTGAGTCAGAGCTTGCCATTGCATGAAAATTGGTGTGAGCGGGAAGAGGTGACTCCACTTTCTGTAAAAAGTTAAACTGTTTGATTAACACATTACAATACAGAATACATGTCACAATATGCAGTGTACGCTCTCAGAAATAAAGGTACAAAAGCTGTCACTGGTCATTTTATTGGGTACATGTTTGTATTGCAAAACAGTCTCAATCCAAATCGTCACATTTTGACACTTGGTCAAGGTACCCCTTTTTTGTCACTTTTCAACATGAGAGGGCCTTCATTGCTTTCAATTGTTTGGTTTAATGTAAAGGTTTACATCCATATATCAATTTATGCACAAATGCTCACAACACACAAATGCAGTCACAGGTATTCGTTGCACAAACTAAACATTAACCCTCTGAGGTCTGAGGTGATTTTGGGGCAGTTGAGATGTTTGGACATGCTCTGATATTTGAGCTTTTTTCAGCTATTTAGAACAT
>JAUCMT010000281.1:0-14495 GCA_032357475.1 Enteromius thamalakanensis
ATGAGGTCAAAGGAACTGCCTGAAGAGCTCAGAGACAGAATTGTGGCAAGGCACAGATCTGGACAAGGTTACAAAAAACTTTTCTGCTGCACTCAAAGTTCCTAAGAGCACAGTGGCCTCCATAATCCTTAAATAGAAGATATTTGGGACAAACAGAACCCTTCCTAGAGCTGGCTGTTTGGACAAACTGAGCTATCGGAGGAGAAGAGCCTTGGTGAGAGACAAGACTTTTTGGCCTCTAAGCAGTATGGCTGTATTAGATTAAAATGGTGCTTCTACTAAATACTAAGCAAAGGGTCTGAATACTTAGGACCATGTGATATTTAATTTTTTCCTTTTTAATAAATCTGCAAAAATGTCAACAATTCTGTGTTTTTATTTCAGTATGGGGTGCTGTGTGTACATTAATGAGGGAAAAAATTAACTTAAATGATTTCAGCAAATGGCTGCAATTTCACAAAAAGTGAAAAATTGAAGGGGGTCTGATTACTTTCTGTACCCACTGTATATGAGATCTTTATTTTAGGTATAGAATATGCCCTTAAATGATCTTAATATCAGCGGACACTCTATATCTCCAGGAATGTCTTCATAAGGTGAGATTGAAACGTTCCAAATATATAATGCAATGCAATGCATATTGAGAAAAAATAAACTCTCCTCAGAAGATGTGAGATGTTTTGGAGACTTGTGTCGATCACCTCCGCTGAGGTACAGTGAAAGTAAAGCCTCTGGAAGTGATCGTTCATCAAAAGATCAAATGTGAGATGCACTGATTTTTATAAATGAATAAAATATACAAATATAAATAGAGAATCAAGTCAAGCTATATTATTCTATCATTTTCTAGCTACAAATCAATAAAGCCATGCACTTTCTGTGGCATTCTGTCTTTAGTTTTTCCTTCTGTGGGATTTGTGTCACCTGTTTTCTGCTCCAACAGGTGAAAACACTGCATCTGATCTTTCAGAAATCGCACACTACTTCTCAACAACACTCGATTTTGATAATCATTCACGTCTGTAGCACAAGTGCGTCAGGACGACACACACAGTCGAGTTTAATTAGAGTCTGGGTTTGTTCTAATCACTAACCTTCAGTCTAATTTACAGTAATAGCAGTGCTTGACTTTGCAGGCACTGCTAATTATAACCGCTCAATCACTTCACCACAGCTAAATGCACACACACACAGTCATTGTCTGAAACGCTGCAGTATACTTTCCTGCAGCTCATACTGTGACCTTTGACCTTTGACCTCCCAGCAGTTGGGCAGGAAATAGACCTTTGGTGAGTTATTGGTCATTGTTTGGGCAGAATTCCCTCCTCATCGCACAAGAAGTGCATCTATCTTGACAAAGACGGGGAGTTTTGACACACTGGAAGGAAGCACTAGTGTTTTTGTAGTATATGAACTGTTTTTCTTCTCTAAAGTGTTGAAGTCGGAACTGAAGCCACAAAATAATGAGTGAGTTTAGCACCTAGTTAGTTGTTTTCTAATTTAAGTAAACTCCAACTCCTAACCTGAAGTAATAAATCACTTGTTGCTGGCAACAATGGATTGCTTGCGTGTTTTGGTACAGGACTTTCTTTCATCTGGATGAATTTAAAAGGAGCCTTTCATTGTTTGTCGATATAAACAGACTTTTAATGTGTCGCAGTCTCTTAAAATGTCTTAGGAATTTGGTAAGAAGTTATTGAATGTGCAGACTTTGACTTTAACACACACTCTCTCTCTCTCTCTCGCTGACGGGGTCAGAAACAGTGCTGAATTGCATAATGGCAGGACTCAGTGTCCTGTGCTAGGATTGCCATCTGCTGGCTCGTGGGATTTCTACAGCACAGCTAAAGCTCTGTCTCTTTGTGTCTTTCAGGCTCGTCTGGCTCTTCAGAGAGGCGCTCATGCTGTCATCTTTGACATCACAGATGATCCCGGGGCTGCTCAGGAGGTCAGTGTGTGTGTCCTTTGTAATAATACACCTTGGTAGCCATAGTTTTTGCATATTTTTTTTTTTCTTTTTCTTTTTTTAAAGACAGTAGCCAATAAACGGAATAATAATTTAATTTATAAATTTACACACATCTCTTTCAATCTTTTTTGAAAGTTTAATTGTATTTATTGTTATTATTATTTATTATTATATCTATTTGTGTTATTGTTTAAATTTTTTTTTATTTAAAGGCATTTATCACATCATTAAATATAAAGACAAAAACAGGATCTCCTTAAGTTGTTAAAAATTATATATTCTAATTTTATGTGTATTAATTAAGAAAGACTTATCAGTGATCAAAAATGATCAGTTTTAACAATCGCTCCAAATTAAAACATGGGATGTCCTTCAGTCTATTATATATATATATATATATATATATTTTTTTTTTTTTTTTTTTTTAATTTATTGTAATTTTCATTAATACAAATATTATTTGAATACTAATTATGATATATTATAAGACAATTGCAGATAAAAGCAACTTATTGCAGTTTTACAAATCACCCTAGTAACTTAAGTGTTTTTTGACTGATTTTTACCAATTTGAAAACATTTTGTGTCTAGGCCATGTAGATCAAAAAATATTTTATTGCATACATTGTATTTAGACGCTCTGTCCCAAAGTGTTTGTTGTTTTGTCTTTTCCACAGCTGCGTGATTCAGGCTCGTTGCCTCGTCCAGTGGTGCTGGTAAAGTCATCCGATGCAGAAGAACTGATGGGACTCGTCAACAAAAACGAAGAAGCCATGGTGGTCATCGACATTATGATGGAGTCTCCAAAATGGGTGAGGAATGGTATCCACATTTAATTTTTACATGGCTGGTAGGCAGTGACCAGTATGTTTAGGCCTAGTGTACGTGATGGAGTTGGAACTAGAAAATAGTTTAGAAATATGGTTAACACTGTTGGTTTAACAGGAACAGTGCTGATCCAGTATTATCACTCTTATAGCTTGGGCAGTATCCTGTTAAAGGTATCCCTTTGTGCCTTGTTTACCCCTAAATAGTGCATATTAAAATATTCAAAAGAACAATAGCTTCCAAAGTGTACATACTAGTACCATCCTGGTCTTTTCAGAAGGTATTGTTTCAATTGTGTTAACATTTGCTTTTTGGGATAGCAACTTCAGGATGTTTATTGGGTTAAAATCCATTAGTAGGTGGTTTGAGGACAGCACGCTTAAGCTTCACTCTTTGTATGTTGTTTACACAGCCCCATTATGATGTTGGCATCCTGTTGACTGTGGCTCTGGTTGTGTTGGCCATCATCATGATCTTTGCGCTACGTTTCCGCTGCAGGTCCAACAGAACCTGGGTAAGAAGACATAGCACATTATACCTGGAGTGGTCCTGAAGAGCCACAGACCTTGATTAAGTCAGGTGTGTTTGATTAGAGTTGGTTTGAAACTCTGCAGGACTGTGGCTCTCCAGGACTGAAGTTGGTCACCCCTGCATTATATATCATTGCATCCGTTGCATCATTGTACTCCTCTCCACTTCTGCATGATCAAAACGCATTGCTTTGACTTTTAAATTCACTCTAGAAATCTCATCACTGTTTTTTCTCAACTCCCAGGACTCTGTGCACCAGCAGACCATGCGTGCCATCAGCAGGTTGGAAACGCGCACATACAGCTCTCAGGGTTGCTCTGGCTCCCAGCTTTCTCGTGGGGCTCCAGGATCAAACAGCAGCTCCAATTCCAGCCCAATCTGTGCCATCTGTCTTGAGGAATTCATGGATGGCCAGGTAGGAGATGAAAAAAACAAAAAAGCATTATATGATTTTCAAGAGGGGGGAGAGAAACGGTAAAACCCCAAAAAACGTTTGTATCAAAAAGCACTTATTGAAAAGCCTTATTGAAAAGGCCACGTTTGTATCAAAGCACACCAGTGGTACATTTAATATAATATTTTCTCATTCTTTCTGGTAGGAATTGAGAATCATCTCCTGTGCTCATGAGTTCCATAAGGAGTGCGTTGACCCCTGGCTCCTACAACACCGTACCTGCCCACTGTGCATGCACAACATCATGGGTAAACAGCCTCAGGGTACATACATATATATATATATTATTCCAATAACTTTTTATAGAGCCTCAGAGGCAGCACTTTATTGAAATTCCTCTTCTTTCTTTATCAAATGCTTCCTAAATATTAACATATGAGATGCCCAGACCTATGTGACTTTCTTCTGTGGAACACAAAACATAAAATGGTCCAGTGTTGTTTAGACGCCAATATCCTTCAAGATGTTTTTTAATGTTTTAAGGTAGAAGGTTATTTAGGATTGGTAAGACCAGAAGCATGATCTAATTTGTTTAGAACCAAAGCCTGAACATACCCTGAACTCTAGTTCCTGATTGTCAAGACAAGTTTTTTTTTAAAGAACCAAATGTTTTCAAACTAAATTCACCATATATCCACCATCAGGTTCAGATCTGGCATCCCGTCATCCCCAAAGAAGTCGAATGCCACCCCCTCCACCTGAGCACAGTCAAGCCTTCCTTCTTCCCCATCACTATTCGAACCAACACTCTCATCCCCAGCACCATGTTCCATTTTCCCTGCGGCATCATTATCCCCGTAACCCCTCTGGACCTTTACCCCAATTGGGCCACTATGGCAACTCTCCTCCTCTTCATCCGCGGACTCTCCGTTGCTTTCCCAGCAGACCGTTGGGTGCTAGCTGTGCATACCATTTGGCTCCAGATGCCCTTCATGGACGTCCACACAGGACAGGCGGGCATGGGTGTCGGACTGGGGGCCATCATTATGCGACCCCTAGAAGGTCGTGTCACCGGTGTCCCGGAGGACCTTTGCGGAACACTTCGGGTTCTCGGATGCATCACCTGTCATCGCCCGCAAACCATGCAACTCATCATCACCTGCCGCGTGGAGGAGGCTCGCACAGTCGCCAGGATGATGGCAGCTGCTCGGGAGGGAGTTACCATACGGAGCGGAGCGGTTACCTTGCAGACGGACCGGCCAGCGATTCCAGCTCAGGATCGTGCCACGGCTCATCCAGCGACTCTGTATTGAACTGTACAGATATCAGCCTGCAGGGCGTCTATGGTAGCTGGTCCACTTTTCGTAGCTCGCTCAGCAGCGATTACGACCCATTTGTCTACTGTGGACCGGGCAAAGCTCCACGCAGAGGGAGCATAGAGGCCACACAAAGGCCTCGTTCCTTGGACTCGGTAGTGAACCGAACCGGGGGTGCAAGCGGCGGTGATGCCGGTGCCATTTGCCCGGAAGAACATCAGCAACAGGTGGCTGTGTTCAGTCACGTTCACTATCACAGGCATAGACACCACTACTACGAGGATGGGGAACTCAGTCAAGGGCCCGGCCGAGGCTCTGATGAGGATCAAGGGGCCACGTCCTCAGCCGCGGCAGCAAGCGGGCCTTGTCTCGTAACTAAAGACAAAGACTCTTCCGGGTGTCAGGTACAGCACCAGTCTTGCCATTGCCCCAAAACAGACCTCAGTTCAAGGAAGGTTGAGGTTAGAGACCAGGACCCTGTTTCTTCCTCAGGTGCCTCCGTGATCCTTCCCTCTCCTCCTTTAACCTCTCCGTCCCCATCCTGTTGCTACAAAGGCACAGGGTGGACGCCTGGTCGGAAAGCAGCTGGCTGTACATTGGAAGTGCCTTCGCCAGTTGTTCACTTCCATCAAAGCTTGGACCTTCAGGATGATTGTAGCATTCATATCCACTACGGACAGGGAACGGGAAGCTACTGCTGCACACCTCCGCCAGACATAGCCCCCACACTGCTGCCGGTGCCCCTGATCTTGGACTCTACGGGTATGACCGACTGGCCGTGCTGTAGTGGGGCACATGTGGTTTGGCAGAAGCAGGTACAGCAGGCCCATTCAGAGCCTCAGCTCTTGGGACCCACTTCTGGAACGGACAGACCTCTGTGTAGGGCCCATCACGGTCCAGGGGATGAACTTCCCATGGACATCTGTCTGTACTGCCAAACTCTGCACAATAGTCAGGGTGAGTATATCTGACTGTAGTGCTCCACTATAGAGTACTGCTGGGATGCGTCCTAAGGCTGATGATACATAGGGCAAATTTTTGACTAATGTTGTCACCCATTCTCAGTGGGAAAGTGCCCAAAAATCATTGCTCAAAAATGATTACCTATGTATCATGAGTTGCATTTTTGTACTTAGGTTTCCCATTGTCCAGCAGTCAGTTGTTTTTGGTTTAAAGCCTGAAATAAGCTGTGATTACCACAGGCTCAAGATATTTTCAAACTGTATTAAACTACATAATTTACGTAATTATAACCGTGACTTTACACATCTTTTCAAACAAGTAAACTTATCTACTCAATAGTCTGGTTAGCCTTAAGCATAAATATATATAATTCCATCCATCCATCCAAACAAACAACAACAACAACAAAAAACACTTCTATTCAACAATTTGGCACTGTTGCGTCATTTTGGAGAACATCCACTGGACACATATAGCATACGCAATTCTATTGTCAGCTGCAATGCAAAGATACATCTACAACGTGTATTAATGCTTTGATTTGTATGAAAACAGCATATCCTTGCATTGCTGCTTTAGGTAACCAATCGTTGCATTACCATTTAGCTTATGCAACCTTCTAATTGGCGTATAGCCAAAGTTTGAGCTTTTCTTTAGAAGACTTGAAAGAATCATAAACCTTGGTTTGTCACAAAGCTTATTTTTTGGATTAGCCCAAAAGCCAACTGAAAAACTATTGTTTTTTTGTTAGGGGAACTAGGGGGATAGTGTTGGTGTATAAAATTCTCTACTGTTGGTTAGAACCTGAATATACACAGCAGATTTAATCAACTATTCCATCAATTTAATGAGTTTTAAAAAAAAATGTATTACTATTCACAGGGTCAGAGGAAGAGTCTGGTGTTTGAGAAAACTCTTCATCCAAAACTCCTCACGCTGCTACACAAGAGCCGAAATGGACAAAACTCTTCGGCGATCTCTCGCTGTCTCTTTCTCTCACATGTTGAGTCTTCCGGATAATTCCAAACATCTTCTGCAATATCAAACTGGATTACTCAGAATCTCCAGACCTCAGATTTAAGTCTCACAAAGAATACAGTAGTCATTTGACGATTAGATGGGTACTTCTCAGTAGTAACTCTCGGTTACTAGCACCTTTTGTAATGTCCAGAACAAGTCACTCTTGGTACTTTACCCAATACGATCCAAATGCGACTTTTCATAGACAAACAAGTGGTATTAATTCAGGCATTTATCAAAGGATCTGGAAGATGCGCATGGGATTGACTATGGTTTCTTCCTTTCCTTTGGTTTAAAACAAGATTTGAGTAGTGTCTCAAGTGCTTATTGCTTATTTCATGAAAACCCTTCAAGATATAAACATGCCTTTCCATATTCCATTGAGATTTAGCGTATGTACTTTATGCAAGTATGTAGACACTTGTCTACACAAGCTTGGCTGTCGTGTTGTTCAGGGCCGGTTCATAATGCAACATTAGTGTAATTTGTCTTGTTCTGCAATCATTTAACTACTATCATGGAGGAAATCTGCTTACAACAGCTTTCTGATTAATAATGTATAATATGAAGGTATCTTTATACCTTGAAGACTGAGATGTGAAGCATGCACAACGAAACCGAGAGCTTGCAATGCATCGGCTGTGCCCTTACTTTGGTGTTTGCATACTTGCATAAAGTATATTTAATTTCTAGCCAATTTTGAACTGTCTAGTCGTTGCGATGCCACTCGCCTCTTCTGTATCTCTGTTTCTAGCTTTCTAACTATGTGTTGGGCTACGTTCAAGCATCTGGCCTGGTTTTCCAGCACTACCTCAGATAACCAATCAGAAAGTCCTGTTAGCGAGATGGTACTTCAAAGGTACTTGTGCGTTGGCCTCTCGTTACCTCTGACAGATATTAACTCAGAGGAGTGATAGGAAGCTTTACTTCATATCATCTGTCCTTGGAAAGGAGCATTTCATTGAGGTTTCAGGTCTCGGTTTTGTTAATTCAGAAATGGCAGCTGTTATTTACAAATGTTTGTGTCTTCATTTTATTAATTTTGCTCGTCAGAATTGAATGAATCGACTGAATATATTTAGGGAAAGTTGTGAAGATTTTTTTATTTTGTTTGATTATTTTGGTCTGTTGAGCCTGCAATGCGTTCGGGCTGAGAAGGACTACATTTTCCAGATTGCTTTGCTTTCGGCTCTGTGACTGTGCAACATTTCATAGAAACCAACCAGCATACAAGCTTACCAAAAGTGCCTATGTAACCCATGAAATGAACTCTTCATGAAGTTTATACATACATTTATGTAGCCTGCTGTCTTGTTCCTTGCAATACCAGCTCACACGCAAAACTTGGGTTGACTCGATGCGTATCGCCTGCAAGCATAGTTATGCTCCGTTACCCAGAAATGTCTGTTGTCAACCTTCTTAAAAGGAATGGTCTGGGATCAAAACAAGCTAAAACATGTGACATGCTGGAAGTAAACCTTTCCTTTAGTTTGTAAAAATATCCCATGCAGTTTTGAACCTGTACCATTCCTTCAACTAAACAAAAGGAAACACTGGAAATCTTGCCATGACAAACACCTGAATGTTTTTTTTGTTTTTTTGTCAGTAGATGGTCAAAAGTCTTGATCCTTTGAAACACAAACACCTCCCACAAATCGTTTTGGAGTCATACTGTCACATGCTGAGTTTCATCAAAATGAGTCCCAAATGAAAATCTATGCAAGACAAAATATAAGAAACCTCAGTACAGGGTTCCCACACTTTAAAACCAATGACTTTTCCCATTGTTTTCGTAAGTTGTAAAGGTTTTTAAAGATTACACTAATGTGTGATAGCAAGAAATTATTTTGACTGAATTGTTGTTTTTCAAAGCATTTCATGGTCTAGAAATCTTTTTTTTTGACCTTGTATTTCCAATACTTTGTGTGGGAACCCTAAGTTCAGATGCATCTAGACAGTCATTTGTTCACTCTTTTGTTAACCAAAGATAAGAACTACCCAATATTTTTATTAAGTTGCATTTGAATAATTAAATCCTTATGATTTACTTTGAACTCGAGTACATAAGCACAGCTATTGCTGACAACTACCACAGATTATGGAAGATCCGCTTTGCACTTCAATGTTGGTATCCGTCTCATACAGATTCATGCCTAAAACTCTTGGCT
The DNA here is from genome assembly GCA_032357475.1 of Enteromius thamalakanensis. Lineage (NCBI taxonomy): Eukaryota > Metazoa > Chordata > Actinopteri > Cypriniformes > Cyprinidae > Enteromius > Enteromius thamalakanensis. The sequence goes on from JAUCMT010000281.1 coordinate 9,190, forward strand.
TTGTCTAGAAAGGATGCAAACAGCACTTTGCCTTGGGAAAAACTAAATCTGCATGTGATTCAAGAAAGGAACGCAAAGCAAAACAATCAAAGCACTATGTAGCTACCAGTTCTACATCAATCAAACTAAACAATGAGGATGCATTTCTCTACCATCGGTCCTTTGTGTTGGTTGTCAATTATGTCTGTATTGTTCATATGCTCTCTTTTTCCACAGAAAATCAATTAAAACTGCCTTTTTTTTTAAATAGAGCTAAATCCCTTCAGAAATCAAGGGAAATGCCAGTATATGTTCAATATTTTGTGTAAAAAAAAAAAAGAAAAGAAAGACAAAACAGTTATAAGATAAAGCGTTGTATTTTATATATAATAGAACATTTCAATATGGTTAATGTCACTAATATATTTATTTACTAATATATTTATCCATTTTTGTCCAGGTCTGAGAAAAATTTTAAAAAGGTTATTTTCTCACGTTTGGAATGATATACTTTATGAAACGTACAGCTGCCATCATAGATGTATAAACCTGGCATCATTCCGATTATATACAAATAAATTATTTTGAAATAAAAATGTGGTGTTTTATTTTATTTCATATATAATTGTACACACACACACACACACACACACACATATATATTGTTTTTTTTCTGCATGTTTAGTTATTTTTCTTCTGTTTGTAGTTTGTATTATCTGTAGTAACTATATGTCTGACGTAAGAGACTTAAAAAAGTAAAAAGTGTTTTTGTTAAAGTTATATTGGTTGTCCACCCAAACTTAACTATATTAAATGTTTATTGAAATTTAAATTAGTGGCTGAATAAACTAACTTTAACAAGAGATCAACATATTGAACGAGACCACCTCAGCACAGATAAGAACTACTTACATTTTCTGCCAAAAAACCAATTGACTCCCAAAGTGGATGTAGCACTTGAACAAATAAGTGATACAAATACGTTTTACAGTTATTATATTAAATGTCTTTATTGTTGTCCTGGACATTGTAATTGATGGTGCCATATTATTTCACTCTAGCATGAGGCTGGTGTTAGTCACCTTAATGCAGTTGTGTGTGTTAGTAAAATGCCTTCGGGACGCCCTGGCCCTCCGGTGTGAGAACCGTGAGGTTTCCTCTGGCATCCTGGTCTTTCTCAATGGCTTCGAACAGAGATTTGAAGTTTCCAGCTCCAAAACCCTGATGAATAAGAAGAGAGGTGACAGGTTAAACGTGGTTCTTATGATGAAAAACAGAGAATTAGACCCAGATAGAACAGATAGAACAATTACAAAGGCACAGCAAGAAGTCAAACTGGGAAGTACAAATATCAAAGTATTTTCCTGAAAAGCATACTCCAATAATCAGCTTTCACACATTTAACTCACATTTTGTTACATATTTTTAACTTTAAAACCAGAAGAATTAAATGAGACAGAAAAAAGTAAGAAATCATGTAAATAATGCGCACAGCATTGTTTTCAGTGATGTGCAACCTGTATATATCTGCTAAAACTTCTAAATATTGTGTTTTAGAGTTTCGTTGCCCTTTAATAATAACAAGCAGTCTTTGGACTTGGTCTGTTAGTGTCACTGGGTTTGTTTTCTTGCTCTGTTTTACTGTTTAAACACCTCAGAGGAAAGTAAAGCCCCCTTTGGTGTGATTCAGACAGAAATGTCTTGTCTCTGGGCATTTCCTTTACTTCACAAGCTTAAAAAGCCCCTAATAAAACTATAAGCCTGTTCAAACATGTTTTCTCAGAGCTCAGATTCAAACACAGTACTGTATTTACAGTAGAAACACTATATATTTCATCTGTACGACTTTATTTTATACCTAATATTGATAATTATAATGGCAAAAATATGGGCACCCATGGTAATCAAAGAAGGCTGTGAAAATTAATCTGCATTGTTAATCCTTTTAATCTTAAAAAATCTAACCTTTCATCGCATAATAACAATTTAAGATTGGGGAGAAATATCATTATGAAATAAATGTTTTTCTCTAATACACAATCACAATTAACAGCTCTCTTTTAAATACTTTTTGAAACCTCTATTTAGAGTTTACACACACAAAGAATTTCTAGGGGTGACAATAATTGTGTCCAACATGTATTTGAGAAAAACATTTATTTAATAATGATATTTTCCTCCATTTTAAATTCTGATTATCCAATAAAAGGTTACATTTTTGTGCATTTTTTAAATAAAAGATCAAAAGGATTAAAAATGCTAGTTAATTTTCACAGGGTGAAAGGGTGCCAATATTTTTGGCTATAACTGGCCAAAAGTTATAGCCATTTGGTTATGAGTGTGATATTGCATTTATAGTACAATAGTTTGATGGCAGGGGTGTGTAAATGCATAAGAACAATGTGTGTGTTTAATCTCGCAATTCTGACTGGTTTTCTCAGAATTGTAAAATATAAACTCACAATTGTGATAATAATTCATTTAATTCAGTGGTGAAAACAGCCTTCCACATGAAGCCTGGATGAACAAGGTCAAACACAGACTCACAGAGTGGTTGTTCCTTTGTATGACCTCCAGGAAGAGTGTCGGTCTGTCCTGCACGGGTTTGGTGAAGATCTGAAGCAGGTAACCTTTATCGTCATAGTCTACTAATATTTTTAACTCCTACATTGGATAAATGAAAAAAAGCATTTGAAAAATGCATTGCAAAAGCATTCAGACATGTTCATTTATTGAAAAAAAAAAGTGCACTGTGATCTCTTACTTGCAGTGTTTTTAGGTCCTCCTTCACCTTGATCTTTGCCGTCTTGAGATTCTGCCGTAGGGTGTCGTAGTAATTATCAGGTGCAGCCAGGAACTCCATCCCTCGAGCTCTGAGGTTTACAATCTGGTTCATCAAGAAAGAGTTCAAGTTTTGTATTTGACTTTATTTTAGTCTGATAGGAATGAATCATACTGAGAGGATACTTGAACCGTACAGCTTGGATGATGTTGGGGGTGTTTAGTGCGATGTGCTGCACTCCGGGTCCTCCATTGTAGTCGATATACTCCTTTAAAAACAACAAGAGGAAATTATGGAAGTAAGATTTGTTATAGATTTCAAATGTTCTAGTCAGAGGTGAAGTGTATTACAATTGTGGTAATTACTTTGGCTTGACATAGCCAACACTGATCTACTATTTAACCTTCTTCTTCTTCTGAGAATAAATTGTCAGTCTCTTCTACAGCCACCAAACTTGGGACTTGGGTTGCTGTATCTTTTCTAACTGATCAGAGTTATGGTTGTTACACGGATATTCAAATCTTAACATAATCCAATAGACTTTTATGAAAGGGTGTCAAAACTTTTGAACAAACATCACATATAAAGTATTTGAGCTTTCTATCACTAGCAAAGCTTAACAACTATTCTACATGCTAAATCATGTTAGCAACATGCTAATGCATGCTAGCAATGTGCTAATCATGCTACCTTTTTGAAAAAAACAAAACAATATGCTGGTATGTTTTGTAGCTGGGATGTTGGTTTAAACTGGTCTTAAGCTGATTGGAATTTTCACATTTTTACAGGATTTCACCAGTATTCAGCCAAAAATCTGAAATGTTAAAAACTATATACTATAGCCATAGTAGTGTGTAGTAAAATAACTAAAACTGCCTAGAATTAATACTAAGTGGAATTTGTTTTATATTAAAATATAAATATATATGCAAAAACTTAATCAAATTCTTTTTTTAATTATTTATATAATATTCAAAATACTAATAAAGCGATAATACTATTTACAACAACAACAATAATAATAATAATAATGAATCGATAAAATTATAAATTGCATTGAAAAATTAACATTAAATTAAATTAACATTAAATTGCTATATGTGTGTGTATGTGTAGCTTTAAAAAATATTACTTAGCAATATTAACTGTCTGACCTCTCTCAGGGGTAAATATTTTACATTGTATAGTTTAGGACTTTCTATTCAATTTTTAACTCAAATGTATGCAAGAAGTTCTGAATCTGCTGGAGGAACCTGGATTTGTGATTTCTTTTTCCCAATGGCTGGTTCGTTAATGGGCATCTTAATGGTTTCCTCATAATTGGTGACTACGATGGACCTGAGAGCGCTGTATTCAGTGTGGATCTGCTTATCATCGATGGACCAGAACCTGTGGAACACCAGACACTTCTGATACCTGCAGGAAAAGACAGGTCGCGTTATTTGCCAGTGACATTTCCTCGAATTTGTCTTATTGATCTGTTTGCTGGACGTCTGACCCTCACCAGTCAGAAACTGGCACCATTTTATCATCTGGCTGGTTTCCCACGATGTGATCGATGAAGCTTAAATGTGCCGGAGGCCTTTGCGAGACAAAGACAAATATTATTTAAGCTTCTTTTTATGCATTTTGTGGTTGTGGATCATCATAAATTAAGCAAGCTTTGCATACAGTAGCAGTACATTTCTGGCCTTTGTTTGCACTTGAGTGAATTTCTCAGTAAAAGGACTCACAGTTTTGCTAACGCAGGGTCTCTGAACAGCGGCTCTTTGTATCCGGGCAGAAACAGGCCTTTATATGGCCCCATGTACTCCACGAGTGTGTGTGTTGTGTCTCCGTACTGCAAGACATCACATCTTTTAATTTAAGTCTGTGTGTGTGTGTGTGTGTGCAAAACCCTCTCTGACTTACTGTCTGAATTACAGCGTATTTGACTTTGCCGCCTGAATCCTGCTCGATCCACGGCTCTTTGACGATCACCGCTCCACTCTCTTTGGCTTTCTGTAAACACAAACACACTTTTATTCCAAAGTCCTTTCGAGGTAGATCAGTTCAGTTTCAGAGGTGATGACTGTATTCAGAACGGAGTACTAACTGGCTCTCAACTGAATACTGTGCAGAAAACACGTAAATAATGCAATGATTGATCTTTGCATCTTATTCCATGTTTTCTAGTTGTTTTTTTGCCATGTTCTTTTCCTGAGCAGTTTAAACCATGAAATTTGCTTGTGCATTACAGTAAGCTAAAGTGTAAGAATAATATGCATTATGCAGGAATACATTTTTTAATGCATTATGCAGGTATACGTTTTTCCCTCATGTTTTAGAGTTTTTTTCATTCTGATATTCTTTTCATGACAGTTTTACCCCTCACTCTATCAATAATGTAATGCAAATAAATAAATAAATAAACAATCATGCTCTTAATTTTAAAAATGTCATTAACTGTGTTTGAAATAATGCTTACTTTTTGAAAAACAAAAGTGCCATAATATGCCTTATGCAGATTTTTTAATCGGGTTGCATGTAAGTTGCGTTCAGCAAT
>JAUCMT010000282.1:0-39213 GCA_032357475.1 Enteromius thamalakanensis
AAAAGGCGGAGAAGGGGAGGAAGGCGGGATCATGCGTAACTAGATACAGAGAAGAGTGAGACGATGATATTTATGCTATGGTGGATAATGAGTTTAGAAATAATAGGCTGGTGGGCAATGATACTAATGAGCATCGATGGGTGCCGGCTGTGCTGACACTCAGCGTGCTCTTCCCGAAACTAAGTTAAAACATCCCTTCATTTTGGGGTGGAGTAACCCTTTAACATAATGAATGGTTCATGTAATGTTATGGATGAATGATAATAAGAAGACAAGAAACAATAACTTTCCATTTTCTGGATGAGATTCAGATGTTCAGTAAATCCACAAGTCATATTTTACATTTGTGTTATTGTCAGTCATTAAATGAGTTGTCCACTTAAAATATTTGTTCAAAACACATTGTATACGAGGAGAGCATGATGTCATATTTATATCATGTGAAAATAAGGAGAGTGCTCTTGTCAACGGTGTCCAGCCTCACATCTGGGGTCTTTTCAGGTTCATCCAGATGGTGCTCCTCTCTGGGCTGCATTGGCTCTCAGGGGCCCAGTCAGAGTACAGGAGCAAAGGGTCGTCATCAAACCTGCTGTATCCTCCTCTGTCCTCTCCACCTCAGACAGATCCAGCTGTGATTAACGGCCAGAGCCCTGTCCCTCATCCATCTTGTTCTTGCTTCCTATCCTTCTGTTTTATTGCTCTGTCTCTCACCCTTTCCTTTCCCTGACACAGGACACTTACTTCTTTCACTCACTGTTCCTGTAGTTGAAAAGGGGGAGAAATGTGTGACAGAGGGATCTGTTACATTTCAGTTTCACTTCCGTTTAATTGAAGCAATATCGCTCGAGAATGAGTATTGTAGTTGTTAAATAGCATGGCTCAGATTAGACCAACAGCAAGATTTTGTAGCATGCGGCCTATTCAGAAAAGGCCCAAACAAATCAGGCCTGAATACAATTACAATTATCAAAACACAGACTACGCCACCCTGGGAGTTTCACCCAAGGAATTATGCCTAAAAGGCTACACAGGCTCGCCACCAAGGCAGTTAGAAAGTGGAGACACAGGCTTGTATACAAAAATACTTTATTATTATCAAGTTTAAAATAACATACAACTGTTTCAGCACGCACACACACGGCCATCCACAGGGCTGCAGCCTTACCTCATGTTAAAAATGTAAAAAAGCAAACATCTCCAGTTGGTGCCACACTCACACTTATACTAATGTGAAACCTCATACACAGCAAAGCACTGCAATCCGTGAGAAACACCACCTCCGTAGGCCACACACCCTTGTCCCAAGTAAGCCTGCAGCGCCTGAGGAACACACACACACACCCACACACAAAAAAACAGGAAAAACAATTAATGATAATATCCTAGGATTTACCATCAACAGACCATATACAAAGAGACACTTCACCTTAAATAGAATAACCATTAACCAGCTTCAAAACACAAAAGAAAAGGATGGATATTTGAGCTAAGACATTACATTAGGTCCATACTGAAGCTAGATGACAATCATCAAGTCAGCTGACTAATCAGCAACTTAAACCAAATGCTCAAATGAAAAAATAAATAAGGTTAGAATTATTCACTGAGTTAACACAAAATGAATAAATCACACAAAGAAAATCACAATATGAAACAAAATAAACAAATACCCTTAACATAAACTTAACTACACACACAAAAGAAAAAAAATATATTTCACCCGCCCCCTTAGACGGCCTTATGCTTTAAGCGATCCTGATGACGTCAGGACACTGTGCGTGTACTCCGAGGGAAGAAAACAGGGGTACAGGCACAGAAGTGAAATCACACTTTCGCCTAAAATTCACACAAACCATCAAAACAAAAGAAATAACATGCAACACCATCGGTCGAGACTTACAGACAACAAGGTTTTGCACTTACCAGCAGGTCGTTGCGGGACTCTGAATACTCAACACTTAAACACTCGGTTTAAAAATCCCGATGCACTCCAACACGCTAACGCGCCCTAAAGCCAGGTCAACAATCGTTACCATAGCCACATACTGACACTACATAGACTGTTAATTTAAAACATACGTACCAGGCTCACAGTGAATGATACAATGCCGAAATGAAGAGCACCAATAGGAGGTGTACCTACGACTATCAAACTCGTTTGGCAAGTGACGAAGCCACACGGGAGGGAAAGAGGAGATGGAAGACAGAACTGCCTAAACCAAAACATTCCCATTAGCGTTTGTACATCCACTCGTAGCTACTAAAACATAACTTTTTCCTACCTGATCTGCTTCATACAAAACACAAACCCAGCCAGGAGAAGAAACAGCACCCCAGAGAAGAGTCGCTTACCTGAACTCCCGGTGTGGTGCGCTTATATGTGTATGTAACGCAGCACCTATTAGTGACGTCACTTGAGCTTTCTAGCTCGCATGTCACAATCTACCCCCCATTTTCAAATCGGCGCCCTGACGATAAACCTAATACCAAGGCCTAAAGAAAACTGACACCATGTTTGAGGCTACCCCTAAACCAGGATCAAAGGTGGGCTCCCTAGCTGCCCGAGGAAGACGATGGATGTTTGAATGACAGCCAGCTGTAGCTCGGGTTTTTCACCGTACCCCATTCTCCTGTGTAGCAGGGCCAGTCATCGCTCCGGGACCCGTAAAAAATCTCCCTAATCAACTTCCTCTTCTTCCTGTAATACTTGTTGTGCAGGGGGGCGACATTGGGAATCCTGTATAGGAAACTCACCAGAACGTCTTTTTAGCATGGAACGATGGACATGCCTAATCTTGGTAGGTTCACTCACTGGTACCACAGAATAAACAGCCCCCCCTTCCCTTGGTGTCCTTACCACCTGATGCACTACAGGATTCCACAGATCCTGTATCTTCTGGCGGCCCTTTTTAGCACACTCCCGAAGATACACTAACTGTCCCTCCCTCAGTGGCACATCTCTAACCCCCTGGTCATGATTGGCTTTACGCCGACAGGCTGCCACTTGCAGCCGCTCCCGAGCCCCTTCATAGGCAGCCTGCAGCCTCACTTGGTGTTCGACCACCCACTCATGTACCTCACCATGAATTACATCCTGCACACGACCCAGAAGAAAGTCTACAGGGAGCTTTGGTTCCTGCCCAAACATAAGAAAATACGGGCATTCACCTGTAACCTGGTGAGGGGTAGTGTTGTAATAAAACAACACTTGAGGAAGACATGACACCCAATCTCTCCAGCCGAGAGGCTGGAAGGACATGCAAGAGATTGTGAAGAGTATGATTGAAATGCTTGCACTGACCATTAACAGCCGGATGGTAAGGCATCGTGCGAGACTTACTAATCTCGTAAAGATCACATACCTGTTGCATCAATCTGGACTCGAAGTTCCGGCCTTGGTCGGAATGTATACGACCAGGAATTCCCAACTTATAAAACTCTGTAACCAATACCCCAGCTATGGTCGATTCCAGCACCGTAAAGTCAATTGCCAAAATTTTGTTTGGCCGAGAAGCCAACAAGTGTCCCATAAAACTATGAGCCACAGGTTGTGTATCTTTAGCTACCTTACACCGCTCACAATCTTGACACCAACTAATTACATCGGAACTCATACCCGGCCAATAACACCGCTGTCTTAACAGCTCCGTGGTGCGTTCAATTCCCTGATGTCCATGTTCCTGATGTACCATTGTCAGAACTTCATTACGCAGTGCTTCTGGAAGTAATATCTGCAGAACTTCCTCCCCTCCATCTGGACGGAAAACATGACGGTAGACCACTCCATCTTGCTCATTCAGTCTATCCCATTGCCGATGCAGAACCAAGGCAGGCTTTGAGAGCTGAAGGCGTTCCTCACCTTTGGCAAGGTCTGCCTCTCCCAAAACCTCCCTAAAGACAGCGTCAGCCTTCTGCAAGGCCCCAATGTCCCCTACAGTACAATTCGGCAAGGAAACAATAGTAGCTTGGGTGGCTACCAGGGCCGAAGATCGCTGAACCTCAAAAGGGACAAAAGGGAGTCATAAGGCAACCCATCTGCCTGGGAAGAGTTCTGTCTAGACAAAGCATCTGCATTCTTATTGCTTCTTCCTGATCTATATCTTACCTCCATATCGAAAGAGGCCAGTTGCGCAGCCCAACGCTGTTCTGTAGCTCCAAGTTTGGCAGAAGCAAGATGGCTGAGGGGATTATTGTCCGTATACACTACACATTTCTGTCCCAACAAATATTCCCTGAATTTTTCAGCCATGGCCCACTTAAGTGCCAAAAACTCTAGTTTCATAGAGCTATATTTTTGTCATATTTCGCTCAGTGGGCCGAAGGCTACGACTGCCATAAGCTATCGGTCTTACCCTGCCCTCCTGTTCCTGAGACAAAACAGCTCCTAGTCCAGAGTGACTAGCGTCAACTTCCAAAACAAATGGTTGGGAAAAATCAGCATATGCAAGAACTGGGGACAATGTAAGCTTGCTTTTCACCCCATAAAAACTCTGTTGACATTCTTCAGTCCATGCTGCAACAAAACCTGCTGAGTCCTTCTTCCTGGGCTTGGCACCTACAAACTCCGCCACCAGCCGATGTAGAGGGGCTGCAACCTTAGCGAATCCATCCACAAAATGGCGATAATAACTCGCAAAGCCCAGGAAGGAACGCAACTCTCCAACCATCTCCAGGCGACGCCACTGGGACACCGCCTGAATCTTACCGGGGTCTGTGGACACCCCCTGAGCAGAGATTATGTGCCCCAAATATCGCACCTCCTTCTGAAAAAACGAACACTTCTCTAGCTTTGCCTTTAGTCCTTGCTGCTGTAGCCGGCTCAATACAACCTCCAACCGCATTAAGTGCTGGGCCACTGAAGATGAAAACACCACAATGTCATCCAGATAAAGGAGCATGGACTGACCCCCAAACAAGCGCTGCATAAGCCGCTGAAAGGTGCTAGGGGCATTACAGAGGCAAAACGGCATACGATTATATTCAAATAGCCCAAAAGGGGTACAAAAAGCAGTCTTAAATATGTCCCCTTCAGCTACCGGAACCTGATTATATCCGCTGGCCAAGTCCAAGGTCGAAAACCAGCGGGCCCCTGTCAACGCGTCCAGAGATTCCTCAATACGAGGCAATGGAAATGCATCCTTACGGGCATTGGAATTCAGCTGATGGTAGTCTACCCACATGCGCAGACTACCATCCTTATTTTTCACCAAGACTATCGGGGATGCGTAAGGACTGCAACTTTCCTTTATCACCTGCGTCTCAAGCAATTGATTGATATGGGCTCTACGGCCTCATAATCTGAAGGTGGAATCCGCCTGTAACGCTGCCTGATGGGGATATCATCTGTAAGTGGGATTTCATGAACAATCAGATTAGTGCACCCCAAATCTCCCTCCTGAGAGGAAAACACCAACTGGTATTTCTTTAGTAGGGCTCTAACCTGACCTTCTACCTCCTCCGTTAAAATCGACAAATCCATAGCCTCTAGTTGCTTTAGCACCAGACATAGACCTCACTTCAGCAATACCCGAGGGCAGGCTAACAATAAGTGTATCACTAAAAGTGCCCAGCAAGCTACGTGGATAGAGCAAAGCATCTAGGGTACCAACATTCACTACAGGTACATAAGCCGTACCTCGATTGACTCTGATCAGTGACGGGAACGCCAACAACCCAGAGGGGAGTCCTGTCTCAAGAGGTTCAAACTACAGAGTAGAATCTGCAAACTGTGCTGAACAAGTTGTAGGTACTAACTTCATCGTGCCACCAGGGATACGACACACTTGGCGGCCTCGAACTCTAACTCTGCCAGTATAAAATCTATCAGATCGAACACTAGCTTAACCACAATACTGAAGAGCCTGTACCATGACGTTTGGAGCTTGAGATACATCGGGTAACCTAAATAGTGCTGGCCAAAAAGCTCCTGGTAGCACTGGCGTATGACATTCATTCCCAGGACACCAGGGATCTGGGCACACAGCCCACCAGGGGGATCTGCAACAACCAACACCCCGCACTTCGGAACCAAACTACCACACAGCTCGATATCTAGCTCCACATATCCTATATATGGGATGTCAAGGCCATTAGCAGCCCGCAATTGAAGCCACTGGCAGGGCTTCCTGTCCCGAGGGGTCAAAATACTTACGAAAGCAACTTTCTGTTAGAGTCGTCACCATTGACCCCGTATCTATCAAACAGTTGATTGAAACTCCTCCAAATGAGACAATAAGATGTGGACATGATGACACTAATTGAGGCTCTGCAGTTCGGTGGGAGCTAGTTTTCCTACGGCTGGACCAAGTGTGGATCTTCCCCCCTGGCTACTAATGCAGCCCGGGGGGAGAATCCAGCATGGGGGGGAAATGTCCCTCGTGTTGACAACGCCTACAAATCACAGAGTCTCTACGAAGGACAGGATTCCGAAACTAGGGGCTTTGCACCCGAGCGAGACCCTGCGCTAGTTGATTCAGCTGTTCCTGCTGATGCATGATCATATCTTTCAACTCACCCAACTCAGATTTTGCTATTGGGCCGCCAGCACCAACATTCTGTGTCCCTAGTACCCCATACTGAGCTCCATGCACTAATGGAAGCGACTGACTTCTATCTCTTGCCCCTCCTGGCACCCCTTCCCGCTCCCATCGAATGGCTTCGCCATGAACCTCCAAGAAAGTGCACATTGGCTGATGTTTGCGCCGCAATGCTGGATCTAAGACGAATTCCACAAATTGGTCGCGCAGTAGTATTTCAGCATTTGGCTTGGCGGTTGATGACTGCTGCTTTACCTGCTCTTGAAGACTCATCAGGGTAAGGAAGAACTCCAATAAAGTCTCCCCTTCCTGCTGGCTCCGAGAGAAGAATGCTTCCTGTAAAGCTACATATGACAAGGAACAACCATATAACTCACGCAAGGGCTGCAACTATTTTAGCTGTGTCCCTTCTCTCTATTGCCGTTCGATGTCTAATTTCTTCCCGAGCCTTATACACGCCTGTACCTCATCGACCCACTCACTTATACCTATACCTGATTTCCCCGTTAAATTTCGGACACTTCCTGTCCCTCGGGACAAAAACAAATCTATCAATAGTCAATTTAATCATCACATGAAACACACACAATGAGGTGAAAAGTCTGCATAATTCGCTCAAATACTCAGTCCCAATAGCAGATGCACAGCTCTCGCTTGGGCGGGGAGAGAGTGAGAGCTTGAGGGGGAGCGAACGCGCTAGACTGCGCCTTTTTTCTCTCAGCGTAAAACAGATAAAAAGCAGTGGGAAGCGAGCATAGGCTTGCCTGCACTCAACTGGTTAACTGTTTATGCTTTGCTCAGACAGCCGAGAAGAATAAGCAGCTAGAGGGCTGCACCGGCGTGACTTCACCCAAGTCAGAGCGCTGTCCTCGGCTCCGCTGTCTCGGCAAGACGGGGGAGCGCGAGGCGCAGAGTAGCCATGCAGAATTCAGTGAGGGCGGTTTCTGAGAGGGCAGAAAACCCTCTCCTGGTGTCTGTCAGTGGTGTACAGAAGAGACGTGCAGGCAGAGCAGCGGCAACCAGCCATGTTGAATTGAGAGTTGAAATTCGCTCTAAAGATCAAACCAGGCGGCGGCAGACACCCTCAAAGTTGCTGTTTAAGTTTCAAATAGTTTGTAAATATTGTAAGTATAGTAAATATTGATTGTTGTGATTAATTCATATAAAAGTAAAAACAGGCAGATGGTTTCATGATATTCCAATGTATATTTTGTGATTTAAAGGAGAGCACATCAGCCATATGTTATGTGTATGCGCAATACTTAAGAGTATGACCTCCTCGTTTTATTACAGAATTGCAAGAAAGCAATAAAAACTAGGGCTAATTGCATTAATCGCATACACTTATCAGTCAAATTGTTCATGGGGATGAATGTAACGTTGCACATTGAACCCCCTGTATGGCTATGTGTATTAAATGCCACTCCATCTGAAAGCAGATGATGGAGATTTACTATAGTAATCACAAAAACAGTTTTACTGACGAAATGTACAAGATAATTACATGCCATTAACTGTACTAAAACATCACATTAAAGAGCATTTGAATTAACCAAATCTTAAAATATTAATTAGGACTAAAGACTGTTTTAGATTATTAAAATGTTTGTGTTAAATGTATTGCATTAAACAGTTGCTCACATATTTCATGCACTTTATTATTCTAAAGTTATGCACTCTATTTTTTTTATTATTCAAGCCTCAAGAATTACATCAAATTAAAATAAATATTTCCATCCATAGGTCAATCACAATAATTATATTGTAAGAACAATCTAAATAAGATAAAAATAAATTCAAATTTTAAAATGTCCCAGTTTGACTGGTAGAATGGAATAGAAAGGAATTTCTACAGAAGTAAACTTAAAGGTAATAAAGATTTAAAGATTTCAGAGTTATTTTACTTACTGCAATGGGTGTGCCCTCCCCCAAGGCCATTCCATGTAAATTTGTCATAAGTGGTGAATGTAATTCCCTAGACAGCCACCAGAGGGTCCTTTTTGTAGTTTTGTTTTAGTGTTCTGGACTGCGTTTCCCATACCTTGTGCACCCTTGATTGTCTTTGTCTGTAATTATTCCATTAGCTCTACCACATATATTCTCTGCTCAGTTTGTATTCCGTTGCTGTTGTGTTATCGTGTAACCCTGTCTCTCTGACTCCTCCAAAATGGATGGCTGAATGGGTGTTGGTTGTTTGGAGCTTTATTAAAACATTTAAACTGCACTTGGATCTTTTGTTTTGTGTTTCGTGACAAAATTACCTTCTGTTCCCACTGAGGTGTAAAATACCTAAGTCTGAGAGCCTGTAGTGTGATGTGTATCTCTACAGGTCAGGTATTCATATTTTACTTTTAGATTAATCTTTGAGAATTTGATGTTTTGTATGATTTGATGTATTTGAATTGGATATATAATTGACATAATACATATTTACCTGACTGATAATAAACTGAGTAACACTTTATTTTGATGGACCCTTTTGAACAATCTTTGACAATAAGTAGCTTTGCACCTAAGTGTCAACTAACTCTATTTAGAATATTAGTACACTATCTAATTAATATCTGCTAACTCTTTATTGTGATGGGCTCCCAAAAGACACTCTACTGACTATAAATAACTTTGCAAGTACATATCAACCTATTCTAACCCTAACCCTACCAGTCTACTAATACTCTGCTAGCACTCTATTGAGAGTTAGTAGATATGTAGGTGCATTGTTACTTATAATCAACAGAATACGTTAAAGGGACAAAATAAAGTGAAAAATTGAATTTATGCCAAGTGTAAATGCATAGAACATACAGTTTCACTTTATGGATATTTACATTTTGCTGTTTGTATATTTATCATATTTTGATTTTGCAGTTGCCAGATCTCCCCCTGACCTACTCAGATCTGTCTGTAAGTGGTGATGATGAAGGGATTTTTGGGGTGGAGTCAGGCTTCCTCTATGCCCTTAAACCTCTTGACAGAGAGAAACAGCCGTCTTACTCCTTGCAGGTAGAATTATAAACACATTTCATTTATGATAAAAAAATAATGTATCTTTCCTTTGTCTTAGACCCGTATTTAATGCAAGTTTCTTGAGTGTATCCCTATAATGATTAAAGGAAACCTACACACCTCACTCAGTTTTCGGCACGTAAAAATCCACGTCCAATACATCTACTGACAGCCCAAAATAGCTAAAACTGACGAAAATTGCAGGACACTAAAACATAAACCAAAAGGTTTGAGCTCTAATAAGACATGCTGCTCGAGTGATTTGACCTCAGTGTTTTTCCCAGGTGTCCTTCACAAAATCCATGCACACTCAGAGCTTTACTGTCGAGGTGTGCGTCATCGATAAGAACGACAACGTGCCAGTGTTCTTGGAAGAGAGCATGAGAGGCAGCGTGCAGCTGGGGCTTCTCAAAGGTGGGTGGGAGAAGAGCACAGCAGGCCTTCCTTTGCTTGATGCTCATCCTAATTGCCTTGACTTTTTCTTAAATTCTACAGGCATGCGATGCTAAATGAGATAAACTGTTAGTCTGAATGTCATTTTTTTATGCCACACCATAAATTAGAGTAGCGTAGTAGCATGGAAATAGCTTAGTGTGGCATAATTGAATGGTATTTTGTTTCTTTTTCGTTCAATAATGAGTCACATGAAGAGCCTATTGGATATGAGGACTAAGATGCTTTACCTGTACATCACTGGGATGACAAATTAAATGTCCTTGAAGCACTAACACTCACATATTCCTCAGATTCTTGAATGTTTTCTAAAAAACGCTAACAGAGATTGGAGTGAATAGCAAGACCAAACTGAAAAATGCTTTTGCTCAGTAATGCACAGAAATTCCTCCTCTCCTATTTTAAGAACGTAACAATAAAGAGACTCATGTACTCGTGGGGGTTCATGATAAGGAAGAAAACAAACATACTTAAGAAGCATTTGTAGGTAATAATTCAACATCTAGTATGTCAGCGCAGTGAAGTCAGTATATTTAAATACAGAACATCACTAATGGCCTGTGTTGAATGTCACCTAGTTGTGAGATTGTAAACTGTTTTGCAATCACTTGATTGCAATCAAACATTAAGAATGGAGACAGCTGTCGACTCTTTGACAATAATTACAGAATTATTTTCAGTGGTAATCAATGACTTTACTTTTACATGTTACTCAGTATTGCCAGTCCCGTTCCTGCATCTCCTTGCTGTCGTTTCCTGTCTCCTTTCACACTGTATATTAGTAAAATTATATAATTATAAGAAAAGGCTATTTTTGAAATTCCGTCCTGTTAATATGTAAATAACCACCATTTGCTCAACAGTCTAAATGTGTCAATGCAGACGGTTCATGTAGATTGTGATAAATAATTCTGATATGGTCCTACATGTGTCATTGTCACAGGAATACCGTTCATGCAGGTGGAAGCGCTGGACCGAGACGACAGAAACACTGCCCACGCAGACCTACGTTTCAGTCTTCTGGACCAGATACCTCGAATCCCTGCCAGCCACATGTTCTCCATCGATTCCATCACTGGAGAAGTGTCCCTTACAGAGGATGGTAATAAACTACTGCTGCTTGTGTGTGACTAAGATTGGGATGAATTGAATGAATAGTCAGACTGCTATATTTGGCAAAGAATAATGAATAATATGCATTGCATCAGTCAGTGTCTCCTAAACACCATGTCATTGCATCAGTCAATCAAATCCTGATAAGGCATATAATAATACCTACTTTTCTTGTAAATTCTGTTTAGCGCCCTCATGCTTATTTCGTGTCTTGGTGTAAATTAAAAGACAATATCCCTTCTGGTTGCCCTTTATCATCCTTCATTCCTCTCAGCCCAATTCCACCACAAAATCAGCTAACTGTCTTTCTTTCACTCAGTCCAATGCGCTCTGCTTACTGCATTGTTAAATCAGCTGTTAACAACAACATGCCCTTTGGTTTTTTATATATGGCTGCTAAATTAAAAAGATTTTGAACCAGTGCCAAAGCTCACGGAGTCAGAAGAACGATGGTTAATTTGAATGAGTCATCGAGAGCCCGAGCCATCAGGTCAGCTCAGAGGATTCTAGTTCAAATATAACCAGAGCAGCCTGGTATTAGCTCAGAGAGAGATAAAGAAAGAGACTTAATACGCTCAGAGAGTGTTTGTACACTTGTTTTTGACGAGGCAGTGCAGACAATAGGTTTTGCTATGTAGATGTTTACTTCTGCCTTTGAGGTGCTCACATGGAGATATACCTTGGCAAAATCTGATTTTACCAAGTGTGACAAGTTCCTGGATCAGCATCTTTGTTGACCCTGGAGCAACATTGTGATTAACCAATCAGATTTGAAGAAGCAGATTAGAGATGTTGTTAAGTTTAGGCTTACAATCAGTGTTTGGTGCTTGTACATCAGTTTCAGTCATCTATAATTTCCTCTGATTTTAGGGATTACTGATAGGTAAGATGGGATGTGGTCAAGACTAAATTTTTTGGATTAAAATGTTGTCCCGAATCAACAAAATATGTTGACCTAAGAATCAGGACATGTATATACCTTGTGCTAAACATTCCTAAAAAAAAATTATGGTTAGGTGATTAACAAAACCTGTAGCTGAATTAAAAAAGATTTGTGTGTTTGTTCTGTGTTAAGATGCACACCTTTAATATTTTCTTATAAGGACTTTTGGAAAAGTTGCGTAAATATCTTAATTTAACTAATGCATAGTCCTGGCTTAAGCTAAGCCCTGTTTGTGAAACTGGGCCTTAATGTGAAGTGGGCTCAAATATTAAACTAGAAAATTCAAGTTTAAAAAATGCCAATGCTATTTCACAATATTATAGTATTTGTTGCATTTGTGATCACATAAATTCAGCCGTGGTAAGTATAAAAGACTCAGAACACTTAAACAGGACAATGTAACTCCAAGTCAATCACACTTCTGTGAAAAATCAAAATGTCCACATAGGAAGCAACACTGATTTAATATTAATTTCACATGCTGTTGTGCAAATGGAATAGACGACAGGTGGGAATTATATTCAATTAGCAAGACACCCCAAACAAAGGAGAGGTTCTGCAGGTGGTGACCACAGACCACATGTTTTTTTGATTGCTGGGGGTGCTTCCACTCTAGAGGTAGCAAGAGACAGAGTCTACAACCCACACAAGTGGCTCAGATAGTGGAGCTCATCCAGGATGGGACATCAACGTGAGCTGTAGCAAGAAGGTTTGCGGTGTCTGTCAGCGTTGTGTCCAGAAGGCACTACCAGGAGACAGGCCTGTACATCAGGAGACGTGGAGGAGGCCGCATGAGGGCAACAACCCAGCAACATGACTGCTACCTCTGAAGACGACAATACCAGTGGGTCATAAATGGTGTGGGGTGGCACAGCCCTGCATGGGTTCGCCAGAGGTAGTCTGACTGCCACAAGGTACCGAGATGAGATCCTCAGACCCCTTGTGTGGTTGGCCTTGGGTTCTACTAATGCAAGACAATGCTAGACCTCATGTGGCTGGAGTGTGTCAGCAGTTCCTGCAAAATGAAGGCATTGATACTATTGACTCTACATCTGGGACATCATGTCTCGCTCCATCCACTTACGCCACCTTACACCACAGACTGTCCAGGAGTTAGCGGATGTTAGTTCAGGTCTAGGAGGAGATGCCTTAGGAGACCATCTGCCACCTCATCAGGAGCATGCCCAGGCATTGTAGGGAGGTCATACAGACATGTGAAGGCCACACACACTACTGAGTCTCAGTTTGACTTATTTTAAGGACATTACATCAAAGTCGGATCAGCCTGTAGTGTGTTTTTCACACTACTCCAAAATCCAGACCTACATATGCTAATAAATTTGATTTTCATTGATACTTTTTGTGTGATTTTGTTGTCAGCGCATTCAGCTATGTAAAGAACAAAGTATTTAGTGAGAATATTTTATTCATTTAGATCTAGAATGTGTGTTATTTCAGTGTTACTTCTTTTATTGTTTCAGCAGTGTACTACATATTTTAGCTTTAGTTCTTTGTGCTTCAGCTGTCTGTTTTTTAGTTAGTTTTTTTCTTAACGTGCCCATCTGTCCAGGTGCCTCAACTCTCGATCCAGAAATGTGTGGGCGATACAAGTTGTCTGTGATGGTGCAGGACATGGCCGGCAAGTCCAACGCTTTCTTCTCCACTGGAACTGTGTTAGTGGAGGTGACTGGAAATGCATGGGCCTCACCTGACCCTGTGAGACTGCAGGAGAATCTGCCCGGACCATATCCCATCCCAATCTCACAGGTATGACGAAAGCAGAGTACTCAAGCAGTACTGACGAATATCTTGTGTGTGTGAATATATATTAACATAGGGGAGTCTGTTTTATATTGCATTCATCCTCTTCAAAGGCGAGTGTGACAGCATCCCACAATTGCACATGCCTTTCATCATGACATGACCTTTTGCTTGATGTTCAGAATTTATATTAGTCATGACTCACTGCCATCCTAACACACAGTCACTGTCTATGAAACACCTGATGCCATGATAGTGGATCTGGGGCATCTACTTCCTACCTCTTACCACTTATGTTTAGTTAATTTTGCACCTATCTCCTCAGCAAAGATTAAATCTTTTCTGGAAAGTCTTGCAGTAAGAAATGTTTGTAACGCTTTAGTATAGGGAGCAATTCTCACTATTAATTAGTTACTTATTAGCCCGCCTATTATTAACATATTGGCTGTTTATTAGTGCTTATAATAAAGTGTGGCTAAAATGCTTAAATACAGCCAGTGATATTTAATTGAAATTTAACAAACTGTATATGTGTTTTTGCGGAATAATCTTTTACACAAGTTACAAGTCACAAGTTATTCGTGGGTTTGTGGCAAAAGATCCTCCTCTCTCCTTCGTGCGTGCCTCCTACACACACCAACGCCTTTCCACCCACTAAAATTCCTGGATCACACACATACCAAAAAGCTTTCCTTTCCCAGCCAGGGCTATATAGCAGGATGGAAGATTTCTATGTTGCTTTTTAAACCTAAAATATACAATTTAAATGATGATTACGAGAAATAATCATGATTGCAAGTTAGTTCCTGTGAATGACATTTGTAAAAGATTATGTGCTTTTGTAGTTGTGTTTATATATTAGTAGTAGTAGTAGTAGTATTTATCACATGGATCACATGTTTGTGATGTCTATTCAGTACTGCAATTACAGTATAGGTTTTAATATTTGCAACTGAATTTTAATATATAGCTTAATCTTAATATAAAACTATATATTTAAATATATTTAGGTTATATATAAATATAAATATAATACGTTATATTTAAATGAATTTATGTCAAAGAACTGTTGATTTAAAAGAGCCAGAAAAGGAACAATAATGGTCTGACTTTTTTTTTTTAAACGGGAAAAGCCTTTTCCCACCCACTCGTGTGTGCTGTGATGTGCGTGTGGGTGGCTGGAGTTACACTGGTTATGAAACAGATTAGTGGTCATGAAGAACTCAGAGTCTGCGAGTCATGCATTTCTCTCATAGCAACACTGCAAGACAATAGCGGCTGTGCTCTCCTCATTTCATCCTTCATTTTTCTATTTTTAAAACAGCATAGAAAAACCTAAAATAAAAAAAGTTTATCTCAATCCTCTTAACTCCATGTATTCCTACAAAACACTTTGGGTATTTCAAATAAAGAGCTTTATTTGATCATAATGCTTAGTGAATGCCTTGTATGTCAGCTTTTTTTGTTTGCTCTCACTCAAATCCACCAAATACAGGGGTGACACAATTCACAAGAGCAGC
The DNA here is from genome assembly GCA_032357475.1 of Enteromius thamalakanensis. NCBI lineage: Eukaryota > Metazoa > Chordata > Actinopteri > Cypriniformes > Cyprinidae > Enteromius > Enteromius thamalakanensis. Next base: position 15,333 of record JAUCMT010000282.1, read on the forward strand.
TGAACCGAGCAGCAACCCATTCTTCATCCCCATTTCATCCAAATTGGGTTTAGCTGATGCCACAATACTGCAGTCACATTTTTCTCTCCTTTTCTGGTTCAAATTGACCCTACATGACAAATCACAGCTCAAGAGTCACAATTTGCTATTTGTGACTGAGTGTATATGAGAGACAGATAGGCTGACAGCAGAAGCATTTTGAATTGCCGTGTTTAATTTAAAGTCTGTGGAGGATGTTCAGCTTCAGGCTGAAAAACATGGCATTGTTCCAGTAAATCTGTGATCCGTGATACTTCTGTAGTTTATTTTGCAAGATGCTGGAGTGCTTTAAAAATGTCTTGCTTAAACACGCTTAAGGGTGCTGGGATTGCACTGTGCTGCATTTTGATGAAGTTCTAAACATACGTTCAGGAGAAGCCTTCTGACCTTCTCACAGGTGTTTGTAAGGAACCAGCTCATTGTGTCCAGCTAAGTCACCACTACTGGAGCTCTTTAAAGTCAGGGGGATTCTTATTGACTAGCTTATTACCTGGACCAAAAAAAACCAATCTGACAGTGATTACATGTCATAATCAGGCTGGAAGTGCCAACCAGTAGTGGGGGGGGGGGAGGAGAAAAAGTTGCAATTACTTTTAATTCATTTTTATGTATTTAATTATTTGGTAACACTTCATTTTTAGGCATCCATAATACAGAGCAATTACCTAATAAGTATTATTGCCGTTGTACTTAAATAAAACAAAATGTACTTACCATGTAACTTAGTTATGGAACAGATTGTACTTGCAGTTTGTAGTTATGTAGATGTAATAGGCTGCTAATGTTACATTAGAAATACAGAATATTACGCAGGCATAATTAAGTGTACTTCATGTGACTCTATACTGCACACGTTATCCAGCTGGACCTTAGATTGATTTAATCCATTAGTACACAGTTTAAATACATGCTATACATTTCTAATTACATTAAAATGACTAAATATTATGCAGGCATAAGCTACTTAATATATAGTGTATCAAGATTGTACTTAAGTGTAACTATCATATGTGCAACAGTAGCAGCCTATAACATCTACACAATTACAAACTGTAATACCAGGCTGTTCCATAACTTAGTTACGTGATAAGTACATGTTGTTTCATGTAAGCATAGTGACTACTACTAAGTACCTAATTAGGTTATTAGTATGTATTATGACACCTTAAAATAGTTTTATCAGTTATTTATTTTAAATAGAAATGAAAGTGTAAACTCTTGAATTGCAAAGAAAAAATTTATAGCTGACTTTGGGTTATAGGTTATATCATCTTTGATGTTCAGCACAACAGATGTTATTTATTCTTTCTCAACTTTTTTAACATTTACAAGCATAAATAAATGGCTGCATTATAGATGAGCTGTTTTTTTTACACTTTAATCAGAGATTCACTCCTATGATTCAGTGATGGAGCATTTCCAAACCAGTAACACTTGAATAGGAGGAGCAGGAGGCTACAACTATCATCATAGACAGAGTGAGACTGAGAACATGTGATTCATTGAACTGTTAGCCAGCTGGAGTGCCTGAGACACCTGCATGATGATAGAATGATATTTGACAGATGTGATTAAATTATTTAGTCTGATTGGAGAAAGGGTGTTTTTGTGGTTTTTCTCATGATCACGGAAAGAGAACAAAAATAACAACGGGCTCCTCAGGCTCCTTATCACAAGAATATATTTTCAACATCCAACTGTTAACACTTTCTCTTTCGTCAGTCCACAGCACTGAACATCAAAGGCATGAACTGACTCGTCCTAAGAGGATTCTATCACTTCTGTCAAAAACAGGCCTTGGAAAATAAATAGATGACATCACCTTAGCTGGTGCTCACCATTTTTAGAACAGCAGGACTACACACATTAATCTCTTCAAAGCTCTGCTCTTGACGGTTCATAACAGCGTGGGCAGGTCATCTTTAGAGAGGCCCGCTGATGTATACAAAGTGCTTGAGTTTGGAGAGCCATCTCCATAACAAACGGTTGGAGGGCGAGGTATTGAGGAGATACACATGTCTCCCCTCTACAGGGTCCTCTCCTTCTTCGGTGCGTTTCCACACCCTTTCCAGGAGCATTTGCATCATTGTCGCAGGGCAATGGAAAATCCCTCCATCGCAAGGGCGGCTGGTTTGTTTTGGCAGGTGCCGGCCTCACCGCACTTATCAGCAGTGCCTAAACATGCAGGGTTTTCCTCAAACACTGTATCTCATCCTTGTTTAAATCTGATGTCTAAGACATTTGGATGGTGCCGGTGCCCTCACATTATATGAGGAAAGCTCTTCCTTAATCTTAATTCTAACATCAGCCTAGTTGACTATACAAGTTGACTACAGTGGTTTTGATTGGTTGATTGTGTGTGTGTGTGTGTGTGTGTGTGTGTGTTTGCAGGTGAAGTGGAGTGGCAGTCCAGTTGAGTATAGTCTTGAGGGAGAGTTTCCAGAAATGCTCTTCACTATCAACAGGGAAGGAATTATTTACCTGAATGCTCCTCTGGACAGAGAAACACAGGACCAGGTAAAACCTCTCCTCATCCTCATACACTTATAGTACCAAATATGCTGAACACGGTCTAAATGTTATGAAAAGAGGAGCTCTAATGTGCAATAGGTAAACCTTTATGGGATTTTGATGTTCTGTGTTTGAATATTTAAATGATAAGTAAACAAGAATGTGAGTGCTGTTGCTACAACCCCATTTTTATACCCCAGTATTAGCTTTTGATGGTAATTTTGAATCCCCTTATATTTATTTCTGTAATCAAGTAGTCCAGCTGTGATGCTAATGCTTGAGCCGAGCCCTGTACTTAAGGACGTTTTTGACAGCACACCAAATCCTGTCATGCTTGAGGATCAAGTGAACTAGTAAATAAATATTGCGCCTAAATATACCATTCTAAATCCCAATAGTTTGTTACTAATCACAAAGTGATGTTACATTACTTCACCCCTGGCTCTATGTAACTATGTAACTCCCTCTACTGCAGCACAACAATACAGTTGCCTGTGCTGTGTTTGATTATGGTTGTGTTCACAGATTTCAGTTATTTATGTTAGTGACAGCTTCATTTAATAACCAAACTCTCACCAGTAAATTTACAGGACTCATAACCAGTTGTCTGTAACATTATACAGTGTAAGAGAGCCCCTCTGCGGCTTGCTGTGGCTTTTCATAAATGGTTTTGGTAATATTCAGAAATGCAGCTATTAGCTTTGTGTAATCTGAAGGTTTAAATCCAGTCACAGTCCTGTAGCAAAGTTCCTCCAGATGGTATAAAGTTTAAACCTTCAATTCATTAATTCATGTGTTATGCTTCAGTCGAAATCTCGTCGTGTCCCATGTGATACAACTTTGCACTTTAATGACTTTCATTGTCATTATTCTTAATAATAACATTCTTAACAAATATAATACAAGCTTGACGTCACTTGCACTTTTATACAAACAGCAGGCTCTATCACGAACATTTCGAGACTCACACTACACCTAAATGCAGTTTTCATTCCCATACACTGACAATGTGAACGTATCCATATGTCTTATGATGTTGCAATGTAAATATATCTCCCCACCAAGTTACTTTTCTTCATCTTCGAATTTAGCCTTTGTGTGTAGCCAACAGGTGTTATAGACACTGAGAAATAAACCTATTTTCCATACATTCTTATTTAGTTTTTAATCATTTTTCTATTCGATAGTACATTTGTGCCTGATTTGTTTTCATCCTATACTCCAGACCCCAGATGACTACAATACATCAGCAGATGACATACAGATTTCTTTGCAAATGATTTCTAAAATTTCCTTTTAGTTTCATATTGACATAGTGGTTGAGAGGCCAGATGGCAGAGAGATTGCTAAGCCCGTGGAGCTGCGAGTGATGGTAGGGGACGCCAATGACAATAGGCCCACGTTCCCACAGATGCAGTACCACACTGTGGTCAAGGAGCTGGTGACTAAAGGTTAAACACACATACGCACACACTATATTAAAGCTATTTAAATACTAAAGCAGGTTTGGTGAGTGCTTTGACCTTCTGCTCGCAGGTACAGAGATTCTCACAGTCCAAGCAGCTGACAACGACGATCCGAAAACCGACAATGTGCGGATATTTTATCGTCTCGTGGGCCAGATGCCTGAGACTCCCCGAAATTTGTTCAGAGTGGACCGGGACTCGGGAGTAATCACAGTTCAGGCGGACAGCATGGAGGGCACTGCTCCTCAGTACACACTCACCATCACGGCAGAGGACGCTAAAGGTCAGCGCATCCCCAACACTGCTCACTGATAAATTAGTCTAGTAGAATGGCACCGCATAATTGTCATTTTGTGCAATTTTCTCTGATTGGTTTGTGTGATTGTGTGAGATTTCACACTGTGATGCTCAAACATAATTTCATTTAACACTTGAGGTAGTTACTATAGTTATGCAGCATGATGGAGCTGCTATAATTGATCCCTGTAATTTTATGTATCCCACAAATGGCTCTCAAAATATCACATCTTTCCTCACACAAATGTGATTAGCGTGTCGACTGACATTAATAATATGCCATGTAAAATCTGATATGCCGCCACACAGTAACATGAGATCTTGCAAGAGTTTTTATGTCTCTTATAATAATAATGCCAGTCAACAAAACTAATAATATTGTTATTAATAGATAATCAATCGTGTTCTCTGACTTGTTTCTCAGGACTAAATAGCTCCTGCACAGTTATAGTCAAAGTTCTGGATGAAAACAACAACCCACCGATCTTTTCCCATCATGAGGTATGAGCTGTGCACTATGGGTACTGCTATGTCTCTGTTATATAGTATTTTCTGTTTTGCGGTTGAGATCCAATTCCCTTCAGACACTGTTAGTGTTTATGCTGTCACCTCAGCTTTTCTCTCTTTATTTCTCTTTATCTGTTTGTGTGTGTGTGTGTGTTTGTACAAGACCTGTGTTCTAGAAATGTGACAGATGAGATAAAGAGCTTTCAGGGGGAATCCATGCTTTAATCTGAGGCTTATGGACATGTAATAATTTAGCTGGGAGTGTTTCTTTTTTTAGTTTTGAGCACTACAAATGGACAACGTTTACAGCTATAATTGGATGACGCCAATTACGTTTATTTAGATGAATTCTGCTTTTTACCATAATGATCTCAGATCTTTCATTGCTTGCCTACAAGCCATTTTTCTTTTACTTTTATTATGTCTTGCACAGTGTAAGAGCAGAGTATGGTTTCTACCTAAAGAGTTACACATTTATTTTGTAAGATTGATCTCTGCCTGAAAATATATTACATTTAGGAATGAATGACATAATAAATCAATTATTAGCCAAGTTTAAATTATAAATATGACATTTATTTATATCGGTTGATAGGTACTTTCTTTAGTTTTATATTTAGGTTAAAGAGATAGTTCAACCAGAACTGATAATTCGTCCATGATTCACTCACTCTAATTTCAGTCTGCATGAGTTTCATTCTTCTGCAGAACACAACAGAAGATTTTTTAAAGAATGTTGATAGCAGTTTAGATTTATATTAGCTTCTATTGTATTTACAGTACAACTGTTTTGTTAACAGCATTATTCAATAATGGGGCATCGGTACCCGAGCCTCGCGCCGATCTCTGCCCTCACTAGGGTTACTATCAGCAGGGCTCGGGACCCGCCTTGCCCCCCGGACAGCACGCCAAATTTGCGAAGAAGTGCGAATTCGTGAATGTTGGGAAAAAATAACTTTTAGCATTTAAAGTAATGTTTTTAGACAAAATAGTTCAGAATTTAATTGATTTTAATTTATAGAAAAGTTAATAAATATATTAAATATAAATTATAGAATTATTCGTTTTAAATTATTAACCAGAATATATATATATTTTTTTCTAAACTGGCCAGTTAATATCAGTACATAACTGCATTAAGTAAACAAAAAGAAATATACTAGAATGCTGTGATTTTAATGTGGAGCATAAGATCAAATGTTTGCAGAACATATCTGATTCTCCTATTTTTAGAAAATATTCTTATCCTGAGGTGATGTTCTAAATATGACCACTTGCTAATTTGTAGCGCTATCTATTTATGGTACATGAGTGCATATGCAGAACAGCCTTAAGCGCTTTTCTTATGTCATCATCTTTGTTCACTGATGCAGTCGAGCTGAATAATAAACAGTGAGATGCTGACTGACTACAGTGACGGGAAGAGATGAGCAAAAGGAGAGATGGAGGACAGATGCAGGATGGAGGCAGGCAGTGGTCCCTGATTTCTGGAAAATACCCTGTGTGTTTACGCCTACGTGTTGTGAATAATACAGGAGATGTACGTGGGTGCAGACAGAGTGCTGGTGTGAAGATGGAGGGCAGCAGCAGTGGAGGGGTAAAAAAGCAGTGCTGGCATGAATTCAGCAGGTATATTTAGATCTGCTTTGAAAGACCAGGAAGACGTGCCCTGTTCTGCATTCTGGAAACATCCATAAAGCTCCCCTCACTGGCTCTGTGCCATTCATTTTAATTATGTATCCCCTACTTTAGTTGACAATGAATTTTAGGCACTAAGATGCAGCCAAAACTTCTTAGAGGAATGATGTTCTGATGAACAGTGCTGTACTTACGTTAATGAACAGCACTGTTATCTGAAATACAGTACACACAAACACACATTTTCTACTCTCCTGCAAGACACCCCTTATTTTAGTTTTTTTTTCACTTTCTGTTAACGTTTTTAGAAGGTCATGTATGTATGTCAGGAGTTTGGCTGTGAAGTGCTGGGGGTGTGTTGACAGTCCTTGGTTGTGAAAGAGTGACTAGCATCTGAATACAGCTCTCCTAAGACTCTAAAGTTATCAATGTCAGCAACACTATACCAAGTGGCCAAGGTTGTCTAGTTAGGTGTTGTTATCTCCAGCTGGAAGATTTTCTAACTACACCTCTGAATTCAGAAAGCTTCTTTCTCCACTGACAGCTATTCAGGGAGAAAGTAGGATTGAGAACAGGGGGGCTGTACATTTAGCATTATTATCATTGTTGAAAACAGCTGTGCTATTATTTCATAACATCACCTGTCCTTAAACTGGAGGACACATAAATGACATATTTTATAGTGATTTGTTTTAGAAACTTAAATATGATTTAAAGGCTCCGACAGTCCGCATTAATAGTACATACAATATGTAGATTTAGCCAACACTGGCTCATTTTCACCTGCAGTTCCTTTTGGCAGGTTGATTTTAAGCATGTTACAACTCTGAAAAATATTCTATTTTCAAATCACACGCTTTTTAATTATTTCTTTATACTCTGTTTTTCTTTATCATGATTGAGATGAGATACAGTGTCTTAGAAATCTTGATCACACTTTAGAATAAAGAACAAATATTCATGATTTTCTGAGTTAACTAACTAACTTAATTTGCTTCTCATGTACAAGGTAATAAAGGTAGTTTATAAGCTTAGGTATGGGGTTGAAGTGATTTAAAAAATATGGTCATGCAGGATAAGGCATCAATAAGTGCTTTATAAATTCTAATGAACACCCCAAATGCTAATAAGCTACTAGCTAAGAGTGATATTTGGTCCTTAAAGTAATGTGTTACTAAAATCTTTGATTTATTTCTCTGTCTCTGTAGTATGGACCCTTCCACCTGCCTGAGGACTCCTCAGTGGGCACCACAGTCACTGTAGTGTCATCATGGGATGCGGATGAGTGGGGTGGAGACAGCTGGCAGGTGGACTACAGACTTGAATCTGGGAACGAGGAGGAGGTTTTCACTCTAGTGACTGACAGACAGAACAATGAAGCTGCCCTCATCCTTGACAAGGTATGGTCTCTGCCTGCATATTACTGCCAGTCAAACAGATAAACATCAAACTGAGTTGCACTTGTTGTAAAGAATCCGCTTCTAAAGCACAAGCATGCTTTTCAATAAAGGGACTGAGAAAACCTGAGGATTTCAAAAAAGAACTCCCAGGGGTCTGTTCTTTTTCAATGCATTAGGAAAAAAACCCTTGAATTATCACCCTGACATAATGTGATTGTTCTTTGTTTATACAACTTTCAATCTGTGATCTGAAATCGATGTTCTGTCGGAAACTTCTAAACACATCCAAGTGAGCCACATGCAGTTTTGTGAAGTGCTTACAGAAAGGGACTGACACTGCAGATACTCATCGTCAAAATGTATGATTGTTCATACTCTTCTGTTACTATAATTATCTCTGTGTTTACCTTCGCTGCACAGTTTCATTTATACTAGCTGGTATTTTTATAGGTAATGTTAAGTACATGATGAGGTTTAAGTGTTAAGCTGTTCACCGCTCAGCCCTCAAGAGTTCAAACACTACATGTACCTTTCAAATTAAGATTTTATGTACAGTTCAAAAACTGACACGTTGAGAACTAAAAATGTGGTAAAAAATAACCCAGTTGGTTAAAATAATGGCTAATGTAAATAAATTAGCAGAAAATGTCTTGTATAGTTTGTTTTTAAATGCCCCTTGGTCAAAAGTGAGATGGTACTGAGAACAGACTGAAATGTATACGCATTATGTTCTTATGTAAAACATACTTTTTGAGGTCATCATATGAAAACAAACAGTTAAGTCATTATTTAGCAGGCCATTCATCCAGGGCTCAAGGCCTGATCCACACCGTGACCCACAATCCCTTCAGGTGATGTAGTTGTTCCACTGATTAGTGTCACTGGTTCAGTTGATCTTGGACCCGGTCCTCCCCTTATGTGATATACAAATTTGACCCATTCCTGGCATCTTTCATTTATGTTTTGCCAGAATACAAGCTGTGAGTTGATGACATTTCAACAGAGGGTTTCTGAATCCTGAGTATTATATATTTACTAATATGTCAAGGAACTGAGCCATTTATTTTACTGTGTTCAAGTGTGTTTTTCTCGTTTACTCTGCACAACTATCTCTGTTGTTTTGGGGCTCAGTAATTAAGTAGATGTAATGTATTCTTAATTAGCAAGCACTAATTACAGTATGTCATGTTTGCAGCATGGGTAATCGGCACTTGAGACTACAAATATTTTGTATTTCTCAGTAGAAGAACTGTTTTTAGATAAACAACAATAATAAATGGAATTTGCTATTGCCTTGAAGCATGTTAGAGTATGTTTTTACTGTTTTACAGTTCAATTTTTGGTGTTCGCTTCATGCAGGGATTGCTGAGGATTTGAGAACTTTTAGCAACATTATTAGAAAATATTTTCCTCATGTCATAAAGTTGGACCTGCAAGTTTGTGTGGTTGTGGAGAAGTGGTTAAGTCTTAACTTCAACAAAGTCATCAACAAAGTTTCTGGTTGCCGTTTGATTTGTAGATCCTAGTTGTGCAGGACACTTGTGTTTTGTTTGACTGAGATAACATCTGGAATATAGGCAGAGAATGGCCAAACATCAGGGTCTGGTCAGAATGCTGTCTGCTCTTTAAAATACAAGTGAATTAGGTGACTTAATGAATTACATTAAGTGAAGTTTGAAAAAAATATTACTTGTAGAAAAATTGGTAATGCTGTTCATTTCCAGTCATAGCATAGCATTAATCTTTTTCTCTGTCTCTGTTTTTCTTTTTCATCCTTTCTGGGAACATAAATACAGATTCAGCATTTGCACCATCACTGACATCATAATTTGTTCTCAATTCAAGATGATTTTTGTTGTTGATGATTTTTCAACGAACCACCTTCAAAGGTGAAGCATTTAGAATTCAGTTAAATGAGACTTTAGAATGTAAAGACGACAAGTATGGACAAACACAGACTGTTTTGACATTTGTAACAGCGTGTCGTTACCGCCCACTGCCATTTATCTGCATTTTGTTACCTTTGTATTACAGCCTTGTTTTCTGAAGGACAGCCCAGTGTATGAGAAATCGAGTGATGTCAGCAGGTCGTGGTGCGCATCCACCGAAATACCTGACCTTCAGTTTCATGAATGACATCAGAGCACACAATGGGTCATTCAGAACCTCATTCTGAACACATTTCACCTTCAGAAATGTATTTTGACACATTGTGATGACTAGTGAGACGATCTCAGTGTGATCTTGTCTTGCCCTGTTGAAAGAAACAACTGGTTTAAACTGGTCATTCAAACCAGCCATCTTCCAGGCATAAAAACACATACTGCAGTAAGAGTGTGTTCATTTGTGTGCAGGTGCTGGACTTTGAGCGGGAGAATGAGTACATACTGGTACTGAGCGCTCAGAACCCAGTGGCTCTGGTCCGAGGCAGATACGGACCAGCATCGACAGCAACTGTCACCATTTTTATCGATGACATAAATGAAGGCCCCGTTTTGTCTCAAAGCCATTATGAAGTCACTGTCAGAGAAGGGGAGGAGCCCGGACGTGTTATTGCCACAATCAGAGGTTATGACCCTGACTCTCATCCAATCAGGTAAGGAGATATTTCACTCATTCAATTAGTACAGCTACCTATCGTAATACCAAATGTATCTATACATCGATTCCTGCTCAATTTCCAGCTGTCCTGGAATAATAAATCTTAATTGTCACAAATACCACATTCTCAAAATCTAAACCACATGGAGGAAATATACTATCTGTTTAAAGAGTTAAAACTTTTAATCCAGAAGTGTACACCTAAATATAAACACACAGGAGAATAATTTAATATATAGAATGTGTCTTACTGTCATTGTCTATTACTGTGGTCTATTCAGGTTGTGTGGATTGTACATGATGTACAAGCAGGTTCAGATGCTGACTCGTTATTTCATGTACCTGACATGTCTGATGCTGTTTACTTGGCTAAACAGCAGGGGAAGTAGTACATAAAATGACTGCATCTGCATCTCTTTTTTTAGTTGTTGTTGTATTATAATCCATAATGTTACTGTTTAGTTGCTTCATTAGGAAAGACAATCATATGTGATTCAAATTCTTACTGTTGTTTCCACAGGTATTCACTGAGAGGAGACACTAAGAAATATTTCTCTATTGGGAAGTACTCAGGAGAGCTCAAGACGGTCCAGGCTTTGGACAGAGAGGAGAACAGCACCTACACCATGGAGGTGGTGGCTGAAGATGGGCGTAAGAGATATTTTACCCCCCCCTCATGCTGTGCATTCACTGTGGAGGGCTGTCAATTCATGTTGTTTGTTTGAATAAACATGTCCATCAAACTGAAGTTATTATACAGAGCAAGTACAAGAAGACGATGCTATCAATGCGAGACATCTGGGGAAAATCAACATCCCTTGGCTTTCTCTCCTTCAGAATCATCAGTGCTGCCGAGACACTTGACATTTCAAAATTCAGTGACAGGCTCTATTCAGTATCAAATCTCATTTAAAAATTCTGGGCCACATCCACACGCTGTGAGAGAAATCTCAGACATTGTAACTAGCAGTAAATGAGTCACCAGCTGAGATGTTGCGGTGTGTGTGTGTGTGTGTGTGTGGTATAGAATTCTACATCATTGCTCCGCACCTGAACGTGGGGCGCAGATCAAAGATTTGAGGTGTAAAGGTCACACCGTTCACCATCCAATTACCTTCTGCCTCCATCAGCACTCTTAGATGAGAGATCAGTCCTGTTCTGAATGCTCAGTCACAAATGTTTACAAGGGAGAAAAAAGGAGAGATATGAGACGAGAACAAGACATATGACTCACAACTGCTTTACGTGGTCTTGAGTCTTGAAGCACGGTCGAAAATGAGAGGGAGGGTATAAGAGGAGGAAGAAATAAGAAACTATAGATGATAGACAAAAATAAGACACAGACTTTGATATCTGAGAGCTTCTGACCTTCAAGGAATCGTATTTTACTCTGGGCTGCAGAAAGAGATGCATTAAAATACAGTAAGGGTTACAAAAAAAAGCTTTACAGATACAGAATATTTTTATATACATTACTCCTTCAGTGTGATCTTTGATAGATTATTTCCATAAACTATAGTTAAAGGTGAAGAATGCATTTTCTGCATTACTCATGTCACCTAGTGTAATAAAAAAAGGATTATTTATATACTTAATATTATATCATATGCAATATTATTAGTGCTGTCAAATGATTAATCGCGATTAATCGAATCCAAAATAAAAGTTTTTCTTTACATGGTATGTACTGTGTATATTTATTAAGTATATATAAATACAAACACATGCATGTACACATTTAATGAAAACGTGTTATGTTTATATATTAAATATATTTAGATATAATATCAAATATAAGAAAATAAAATGTATAAATGCATTTATAGGTAATACTATCCAAATATATACTGTTCGTGTGTGTTTTAATATAAACATAATAAATAAACTTAGCATAAACACATATATTATGTAAAGAAAAACTTTTATTTTGGATGCGATTAATCGCGATTAATCATTTGACAGCACTAAATATTATATAAACTGCAAACAATTGCAAAATCTTAGGTTTAGCTTACCTATTAAAAAGCTTCACAAATACTGCATTTTAACTGAAACCCAAACGTTACTTAAAATGGGTCGCATCTTTAAAAATACTGCCAAATGTTAATGAGTCATTCGGTACCATTTGGTGGTCTGACAATTAATGTTTAATCTCAAACTATTTTGTGTGAAATTGTGTGAAATTATATTTTAAGATGTTATAACAACAATAAAAATGTAAATTAACTTTTATCTGTTCTATAGTTAAGAGAACCTAAAATTCAGATCAACATATTAATGCCTTTATTATATAGGTTTCATAATATAATACGTTAATACATGAAAGTATAAAAATCATGTATGTTTTTGCAGGACAGGCTTAAAATCCAATCACTCAATGAAATTCCCCCTAGTTGCAGTTTAATTTATCGATTTTCTGGGGCCTCGCTGATTCTGGCTGTTGTTTGCAACATTCCTTTTCAAATAAGTTGTTTTAATGTTTTCTACTGTAGCTCTCTCTTGGTTAAATGCAGAATGATGCCACTAAGCTTTGCAACACTTATCTCAATCTGCACAGCCTTTGACAGTATTCAGCATTGCCAAAACATCTCCTGCAGTAAAGAGAGCAAAGAACCAATGCAAGCAGCAGCTTAATCTAACAACATTTTAAACCTGCTGAACAGTGGCTGAAGTTGCATATTTTTTATGAACAGTATATTAATAATTCATGGCTTGATCTCCTGAGCACAGTATAATAAAGCTTTTGTGGCATGGCATATAGTGTGGATTCTATGTAGTTAATACTCTTAAAAATATAGTCTAAGCAGAAAAATGACATTTTGTCATCATTTACCAGTCCAAACCACTGTAACTTCATCTGAAACAAGATATTTGGAAAAATGTCTCAGTCTCTTCTTGTGCATGCAATGCATATCAGTGCTCACCAAAACAGCTCAAGGTTAATATGTACTACCACCTCTTTTCTCCTTCAGGTAATTCTTCTTTGTCGGCCTCCACACTGGTGACAGTGCACATTCTGGATGTAAATGACAACAGCCCAGTTCTGGTGGGCGATTACTCCTGGAAGTACCTGTGCACACCTCGCTGGGAGGATCAGGCTCTGGTCCTGGCCTCTCGGGACAGCGATGGGCCCCAGCATGGAGGAAGACTCAACTTCTCCCTCCGCAGTGACGCCACTGTCCGCCGAAACTGGAAGCTCACTCCCATCAATGGTTTGCCTCTTACTTAACCATCTCACTTCCATCCCCTCTATATATTCAATAAGTTCAATGTGAAGTAACAATCACCCCTATCGCCCAAGAACTACTTGCCCCGTCTTTAAAGATCTATTTGTCTGTCAGTCATTTATAAAAATGTCAGACAATCTTTATGTGCCCAAACCATCTATTATCACAAGAGCGCTGACATGCCCGGTTACATTGACCTCCTCTAGCAATGATGTCAATGTGGATAAAATTAGAGATTTAAAAAGAAAGGAACATTTGACTGCAACATCCATGCAGTTAAATTGAGACGTCATCAGAACTGTGTGTAATGCTTTCCAACTGCTGAATCACACACAGTGCAGGTCTGGGGAAAAGAGCGTACTGACAAAGAAGGAAATTGCCCTCCATGTCTTGTGTCTTCAGATGAATCTGTGTTGGATGTAATAAGCGTAATGGCTTTCTTCCTGAAAGCTTCAGGCGTCATTAATGTGCCAAGCTCATGCCGGTGAGCAGGTTGGACTTAGTTGCAGTGTCTGAGTCACGGACTAGAATCTAATAGATTTTGATTCTGTTGTTCACTCCCTTTCTCTCGTGCTCAATTTTTCTTCTCGACATTTGTCATAGTATTTCTCAAGGTTTTTTTTCCCCTTGTTGTTAATGGATAAAAAGACCCCCTCTAGTGACATTGGGTAATTATGTTGCCTTTAATTTATATGATCCCACAGCTGGAGCCAATTGGTTGAGAGACTAAAAGTGTACTTCCATTGACTTTTCATCTAATTGATCTTTAGACACCCAACAGTGAGTTGCCTTTTTTCAACACTCACATCTCTCTTCCTTTTTTGCTCATCTAGCTTCACATGCTCCATCATGAAAGCGTGTTGAGAATGATGGTGAGGGATGACGTTGTCTGGCGTCTGTAGGCCTCAATTTATATTTCACCATGAAACACACGTCTTTGCTTGCGTAATGTTTGTGTCCACTCATGACATAAGCATATCCTCTTGAACATCATCCCCTCCATCATGTCTGATGGTTTTTAGTTACTGAGTATGATCTGAATTTGCCAGGACACATCATCGGTAAGGTGTACATGGAATTAGATTTTTTAAATGAACACATTTTCCAACTCCCCTAGAGTTAAACAATTGAGTTTTACTGTTTTTAAAAGTATATCAGCCTAGAACCCGCAACTTTTCATTTTCCGTCTGTCTTAGTACATGATGTGACTACAGAAGATTCAAGTTTTGAATAGGAAAAATATAGAAACTCTTTAAAGGGAAATGCTAATGGTCTAATCAGATTCATTGATCTAGAAGCTACAGCTACAAGTGCTATCGCCAGACCCAGCGATGCTAATGGTCTAATCAGATTCAATGATTTATGCTAAGCTGCAGCTAAAAGTGCTAGCGGCAGACCCGGAGATTTGCTGATTGTATTAAAAAACGGTAAACCTAAACTGTAACTCCACATCCTTAAGTGTAATTTAATCCTTAAATGGTAATAATTTTAGGATATCCAGCTGTTTTTAGAGCTTGAAATACTGCCATGTGCTGTATATGGATTACCAAATACCCAAAATATAAAGTCTGATCACATATATTCGATTCTTTTCATCTGAAAGGTGATCTAAATATTTAAGGCTTGAAACAAATGGAAAAATTAATTGACACTCTTGTGCTGCAGCTTTCCTTGTCTCCATGCCAGTTGCGTGAATGAAAAAGTAATAGGCCCAGTAGATAGTTGTAGTGTACTGTCTATATTGTGTAGAATACATTTCTTTAAGTGCTTCCACCAGAAAGCTTTTGATGTGGAGGCCATGGGCAACATATTGGTCACCTCTGACAGGTGTGAGAGATAATCCTGTACTAGTTGACCCCTTTAGTCCCCTGTTGACTAGCACATTAAAGGACTCTAGTGTCAAAGGACACTAGTGGGGCTTCTTGGACCATTGATAAGTGTGTGCAGAAACTGATAACAGCCCCTTGTTTACCGGAGTGAGTTCTTACTTTTGCGTCACACGGTCAAAACCCGATTGGGCCCAGTGAGGAGTTTTTCCATAAGATATACAGTATGCAGCAGCTTAACACTTGACTGCTTGGCTTAGCTTAATGTTCTGTCACCTAATTATTTTTATTAATGTCAAGAGTAGATATTATAACATATAATAATAACTAGGCTAGATAAAACATGTTTAAACAGACAAAATTTGTCACTGGCTTGTCCAGTTTAAAATAAAGTTTAAAGTCTGAGGGTTATATTTATACAGTTTGCTAGTTGGCACTAATAGCATTTAGTATGCTGCTAGCATTGTCTTAGTATGTTACTAACACATTACTAGAATGTTTTAACACGTTATTCGGCTGTTTTAGCACATTGCTAGCTAGGGATACTAACATGATGCTAGCATATTTTAGTGCATTGCTAATATTTAAATTGTCAAGCCAACAGAGCGATAACATTGTTCTTTATAACTAATCTTTCAAAGAAATGTAAGCTGGGATATCATTTTTTTTTTTCCCTCAGACACTCACACCAACCTGTCTTTGAATGTCCCGTACCTGCCCCCAGAAGTTTACATCGTACCTTTTACCATCTCCGACAGCAGCTCTCCACCCCGAAGCACTTTCATCAATCTGCCAGGTAACGCACACGGACTAATATAGAACTGAATAAATGAAAAGAGAGCATGTTTACGTAAAGAACTAAACCATGTACGTCATTTCATTACATTCATACACTGCATTCAATAGCTGTCTGAACACAATGTTAAATGGACTCGCTGGAGACTGTAATATTCACAGGTCACAAATGGCATTTTTATATTTAAATCTCTCACAATGTTCCCCCCCCACACATAAAGAACGCAATTAAGCTAAATTTCCATGAAAAAAACAAGCTGACTCACGTCATTCACGTTATTAGAAAATGCACAAATGAGCTTAATGACTGTTCAGTCAGAGGATATTTGTGAAACAATGTAGCACTAATGTAGTCAGTATCTGTAATGATGGAATTTTCTTCCCATGAAGCTTACTGGTGTTAGGTTGTGAGAAAAGGTCAGACTTTCATGTTAAATTCCTGTTTATTTAGTTTTTGCCTTCTTTTGCATATTCTCTGGAAGGTACATTGTAAATGTAAGTGGATTAATGCAGCTGAAGTTTAGTTCATTTAAAAATAAATAAAACATGCATGCAATTTAATTAAAAAGATTGGTCTAATAACATGAAAGATGATTCATTCATATTAAATACATTTTTTAAACTGGATAAAAACGTATACTTTTTATAACGAGCATACTGTATGTGCATATTAAGTATTAAATATTATTAATCATTATTAATTAAAATGCTAAAAATTACAAGATATAATCTAAAACCAACAGTACAAGTTTATAAAACAAGCAGGGCTGTTAGCAGAAATAATTGGCTTTAAGTCAAAATGGTTGAAAACCAAAGCTGTGTGTTTTTGTATCTGCTTGGTCACACATTTACATTCATTGGTTTAATAGATTCTCTCTTGAAACATCCTGTTCACACAGTCTCCAGTGATGCATGACATGGCCACAGGTGCATGGCTCCTCTCACTCTTTCCCTGTCATGGTCTCATCTCGTATGACTCGCATGCTAAATTCCCACGAGACCTAACCAATGAAATCACCCTCACCTAGTGCTCCATAAAATTGTCCTATTTTCTTTGCCCCACTGCATTTAAAACAAGCTCAATGTTCGTTGTTTCTCTCACAGTGACGGTTTGCCCATGCAATGTGAGGGGGAACTGTAGAACAGCACCAAAACAGCTTCAGGGCATGCCTACTATTCAGTCAACAGTGGGCATCCTGCTCGGAACTCTGGGACTTATAGGTGAGAGATGTACAAAGCTCATTCAGAACATCCTGAAATGATTGCAAACGGAAGAGGATAACACAATTTGCAGTTCCTGCAATCACATTTTATGTTCTTGTTTACAGGCGTCATACTGATTGTTATATTCGTGAGACTGTCCTACCAGAATTCAACGCCACCAAACAAAGGCTGCCAGGAACGAGTGCCACTTAAAGTCTCTCTCTAACTTCTGAGAGCTTTTATATCATTCGGTCACTACAGTTTTAGCATCAGCCCTGAGAGATTTCTCCGTTTATAGTTTAGTTTGCTAACTTTTGATACCAAACAATTTTGGTTTTAGTGAACAGTAACATATTAGACAATATAGTACAACTTCTCTCTACATGTAATATTTCTATGTTATTTATTTGTTTTTAAGCTATGTAGTCACTGTCTTTATTGAAATCGTACAGTAGTTTATAAAAAGTGGTGATTTAAAAATGTGGGACCAATAAATAAATCTGTGAATTAATTTTTCCTCTATGGGTTGTGTGATCAATGAACTGAAATAAAGAAATCAATCAGAAAACAAGCTTTGTTTGATTACTACACTGAGATAAAAAAAAAATATATATATATATATATATATATTGTTTATATTTCTGTTATTTTTCTGAATGCAGTCTACTGTAATTAAAATGTCTTGTCTGCGATCATACATGCAATTAAAACCATAATTGCACATTGTTTCCTTTGCCGTATGATGGATTTCGTTCAAATGTAATAAACAAGCTCTATTTGGTTGTCATATTAATAGAAAAGAAATAGACTGATATTGAGAAGCATTATTGAGCTTAAACCCATTCATGTTTTTTCAGGCCATCTTCAAGCCAAGCTGTTTTAGAGATGGAGAATAATAATCCCATCCCCCGGGATAATAACCAGGCTGAAACAGTTTCACATTTAGTGAGACAGGAAAGATTACCCACAATTCCTTTTAGCCAGCTATCTCCTGTTTATGTTGAGATGACACTGGCGAACGTGACCCAGATGACCTTACAAGTATGCTATATATAGACATTCAGTGCCAAAAATAGCCACACTGCTGCATGACACCAAACAGCAGCCTTCCCGCTACGACTGTAAACCAGGCTTGTTTGGCATCGAATGTATAGCAGTCACTATCACGCTCTGTTCGTGTTCCCAGCCTCAGGTTTTTTTTTTATATATAAAGGTAAGTGTGTCACATTGCCTCATGCTCCTTCTGTTATGTTTCTGCTAAACCTCGCCATGAAGACATAGTTCACAGGCAACAGATGAACAGTGTAATCTCTCAGGATCTCTTTCATGAGCATTCAGCTATTAAAGCACGTAATCATAAAATCACATCCAGGGTTACTCATTCCGCCGGGGCGTAAGGAAAGATTGTAATGTCCAAAAACAACATGCTGATTATTTACCTTCAAGCAGAGTTCCCGATACAGACGTTTTCAGGATGTTCCCTAATGTAATCTTAAAAATACAACATGTACGCAAATACTACAAAATATGAATTGCTTCTGGAACTGTCAACACATTATTTTGCTACGAACAACCCCATGAGGATTATGAATGGTTATGGTTTCGTATTTTTTGAAGGGCAGCAGCCCAAAAGAATGTTTACAAAAAGACCCAGTCATTCGTAGGTCAAGCCTAATAATACTGCGAAAGGCAGGGTCTATATTTAGATTCTCTGGCCTTGTTTGAGTTCTCTTAGGATCAGATCGGTACATCTGGCTAACAGGCCAGATTAAACTATCAACCAGCTGAAACTGTGAGCTTTAGCTCTTAACCTCTCTTACATTTATGTTACATTTATCTCTTACAAATTATTAAAGATTAATAAAGGCATATTTTTGTTTGGTTCCTATAGAACAGTAGTTCAACAATATATGTATAGAACAATACTACATTATGAAAACACTTTCATCATAGTGCATAACTGACCCTTTACAAAGCCCCGCCCACATTCATTACATTTGACGAGCTCTCACACGTCATTCTCACGCCGTGGAGCAAAGAGGAAACTGATAACGTGGCAACAGACAAGAGAACAGGTTACGTATGAAACAAAAGTCTTAGCTTTTTAAAGTCTTATTTGTGGTCAAATTCGGTCAGTAATTCAAACAATAAGTACTTTTTTTGTGAATTTTTAATGTGCCGTGAGAGATCGCTTGAGTACCTCAGTTCAAGCTTTGACATACAGTAAACCGATCTTCTTCTTTACTAGTTATAGTATGAAATAAACATGAATAAACATCAGAAATAATCATTTTTCAATTGCGGAAAGATACACAACATTTTTCAAGTTAAGCCCACCGATGTTAAGTCTTTTTGAGGGTTTTTGGTTGGCAAATTTGTTTTTATGCTTGGTCACATGGCCTTTCAAACTAATTCCCTAAAAAGGGTCAAATTGCATACAAACATATTTTGGCAAATTCCAAATGTCAAAATATGGAATTAGTCAAGGCTTGAATATCATTAAGTCATCAAGGCTGACAGGCTTGCTTGTACACCCATTGCACTTGTACAGTAATGTAGAACGGTCCTGTTTGAAGCTGGGATGCTGGTTTGAGTTGGTTAAAGCTGGTCATGTTCTGGGCTTCAACTGGTTCGACCAAATAACACGCTTAGGCATGGTTCAAAATGCCTAATGTGCATGCACCCTTAATCTCCTGCATCCCACACACATAAGTCTTTACCCTGGCATTGGCAAATAGCTTTGGTTTTATATTTAATTTTATTACATTCATGTAATAAAATGACTCGAACCCATGACCTTTGGCTGCCAGGTCCGACTCGCTATTCACTAGGCCACGACTAAGGCCCAGAAACACCACTTGTTTTTGAAGAAGCAAGCTAAACTGGCACAGATCTTTTAGGAAATGTGTATTGATCTTATGATTACTTTTGTTAAGACTATTAGTAGGGTTTAGGAGGAACATTCTTTTCAGACACAATAGAGCATTAACCTTTTAGCACCACACAACAGACATTTCATTTCCCTCTTAAATAGTGTCACTAAACGTGCTAGAAGCAACGTAATATCATTTTGCAGAAATGTCCACAGGCACGTTTTTCCAATGAGCCTTGATTAATACACATATATATATATATATATATATATATATATATCTTTCAGTCCTGCAGTGATTTGCCAAATGTCTCAGTCAGCTATAAGTCCTGTTTCTATTCTTAGCCAGGAAGAGTGCAGTTGTGATGACTACATGAGACATATAAACACGTTTCACCCATGCTGCTGTTGATTTGCGGAAATGACTTTGTGGAAAATATTTGTAATTTCCAGAGCTGGACAGTGTCCCCTTTCCTCCATTACCACTTTTGCAGAGAGTGTAAAGGTTCACCGCGCATCGGCAGCTCTTATCGTTGACTGTTTACACATGTGGAGGCTGAGACTGGTGACCTGAAAGCGATGCCACAGTGAGCAGGCCAGCATGAAGATTGGCCATTCTTGGCTCTGCCAGCTTCGGCAACACCCTTCCACACAAGCCATGTGCTCACACTTGAGCAGGATTCAACATCAGCAGTGCACTGCATCTTTCTATTTATAATCCTTTTTAATCTATCCAAAATGAGCCAAGTGTTCGCCTGCCTGATTAATTTAATAGGACCTTAGCCACTTAGCCTCTATTCACTTTTCCCTGTTGACCCATCTTGTTTACCACAGCTGAGATTGGAAAAGGCGAGTGAAGGTTAGCCATCTAAATCGGAGAGGCCTCCTTCAACCAGAAAAACCTTTAATTGTCTTGATCTTATGCATATTTAATCTCGCCACATTGAGTGATGCAATCTCCAGTGGAGCTTTGTGAAGAGGGACAAGCATGAAATCCAATTTAGTCAGTGATTCAGATTCGGATCACCCTGTTGCACCTTGCAGCACAATCTCATGTGGTATATTCATAGTTGTCCTCTTCAGCATTAACATTTTCATTACAAAATAAGTGTGCTTACATACTTTTTATTTATATATATATGTTTTATCACAGTTATCCAAAAAAATAAGCTACAATGTAACCTTAAGGTAAATTAAGATGATCTGAAATTAAAACTGGGTGGATTTCTATTTTAGCAGTCAAAATATTTGAAATTTCCAATGTTATTACTTATTAATTAAAAAAGTTTAGAGTGTCTGTATTTTGACTACTGTCAAAGGTAATATTTCAAAGAATTATTGCATTGCAAAGGTTTTGTGTGTTTGTTTTATCAGCATCACAATTTTTAAATACAGTTTCAAAAAGTTAAAAAAAATTCACCCTGGTCCAGTTTTAAATAGCGTAACCTGCTAGTATGAAAAAAGTATGAATCCCCATAAGGGACATGGTGTGGGAAAATTCTGGGTGAATGGAAAAATTGGGGTTAGGAGGAAAAAAATGTTTTTTAAATCTTTTTTAAAAATTAAAAGCTGCTTTACTGATCAGTGTCCTCTGTTAGTCCAAACAAACACATATGATCTCTGGTCAGTAGGTACAGTTTTTGACTCAGTTACAGTAGTTATCATGATCCAAATTTGTTTAGAAATAACCAGCCTTTTTAAAATTGCATGTAAACCAATCTTATGCTCATCAAGCAAATCTTGGATTCAGTCGTTTAGGAACATTTATTTGTTTGTTTATTTATTTATTTATTAGCACTGATTTTCTTTTTGGAAATGTCTGGTTATAGACTTCACTGATCTTAGGCACCTATGTTTTTGAGTGAACCCTGCTAAAATTATACACAAATAGTTTTTTGGGTGACAAAAAAGTGCTACCTTGTATGATCAAAAATGATGATCTCATTTCAGTTTTTTTTTTTCTGATGGTAGTTTAACATAGTCTGAAGAGAATTACATCCTTTGTTCTGCACAGTTAGCACCAGTCAGGCACATGAGATATTTACTCTGCGACATGCTGTGAGAACTTTTGAGTTACCCTTTCAGTCGAATCACTTCAACGTTACATATGGGAACTCGCCAGAGAGACCAATTGCCTTTGAGCTTTATACAAAAGGCCAATGAATATTGGTGTGCACTTAATTGCGCTCATCTCTGTGTGAGTACAGTATAAGAGGGCACGAGCGCAGTGCACCTCAGTTTTTCGCTTCAGAGTCTTCGCCGTTCTGAGCTTAAGGAGACCCCCTCGACTGAGTTCTGGAGAACGATAGAGTGGAGCGTCCTGACCTCAAGAGTTCCTGCGGGCTCCCTGCTCTCTCGTCTGACACAGGCACGGATTACGGAACGTGCCAGCGGGGCCGCTGCCTAGGTTTTGTGCAAGGGTCCACACTAACGTTGTGCGAACGTTCTCTGAAGGTTTTTCCCAGGGGCCTGCACAATCCATAATCCGTCCCTGGTCTTACTGCGTTTTTCTGGGTGGCTGTCAGCAGATCCTGCGGGCTGGTGGCCTTTTTAAAGGCCGGCTGTGCCAGTCATCCTGCATATCCAGCGAGCAAAGACCTCTGAGTGCACGGAGTTGCCGCATAAGGTCTTCCCTGGGCAACCGGGAGAAAGAGCAAATTTTCCACGATTGGTGAAACGTTCTCCGGAATGTCGATCCGTCCATGCGATTCTGGGTGAGAAAGTGTCCTCACTTCTTCACACGGACATGATCGCTGCCTATGTGACACTGAAAAAAGTGCTTCTGACTGCGCTGGCTTCCATTAAGAGGGTGGGGGACCTACAAGCCTTCTCTGTTGACGAAGAGTATCTAGAGTTTGGCCCAGCTGATTCTCACGTCATCCTGAGACCCCGGCCTGGTTACGTGCCCAAGGTTCCTACTACACCCTTCCACAACCAGGTAGTGAACCTGCAAGCTCTGCTCTGGGAAGAGGCAGACCCAGCCTTAGAGTTATTGTGTCCTGTACGCACTCTGCTCCTCTACACTGACCGCACTCGGAGTGTCAGACGCTCTCAGCAGCTATTTATTTGCTATAGTGGACAGCAGAAAGGGAATGCTGTCTCCAAACAGAGTTTGCTCATAGGGTGGTTGAAACCATCTCCCTGGCTTACCTGTACCAGGGAGAGCCGTGTCCCTTAGGACTAAGAGCTCACTCTACAAGGAGTGTCGCCTCATTCTATGCGTTGGCTCATGGCGCCTCTCTAGCAGATATCTGTAGGGCTGCAGGCTGGTACACACCCAACACCTTCGCCAGGTTTTATGACCTTTGCGTAGAGTCTTTACTGAAGACAGCAGGTGAGCGGGAGACCGGCTGGTACCGGCTTGCTGCGCCATTCCCAGGGGATCCGTGCACCTTATCTCAGGGTGTACTCACACTAGGCATAGTTGCCGTGAACCGGGCCAGAGTGCGATTGTCCCCCCTCCGCACTCCCCCGCTGGCCTGTACTCACATTATGATTT
>JAUCMT010000283.1:0-14477 GCA_032357475.1 Enteromius thamalakanensis
AGGAATCAAGGCTTCCAGGCAGGCCGCTTGTTGCGTCTAGTGTGTGGTGGTGGGATTTTGTCGTGGAGTGCAGTGTGCTCACCTGTGATCCTGGTGTGTGTGTGCATCTGAATGTGTGCAGTGAAGATTTGTGCACGTGGTGGAAAATTTGTCACTATATAGGAGATTCTTAACTGGTTTTCCTGCCCTAGGTAAGCCTTGGTTCCTTCCTTTTGTGTCCCAGTCCTAGCATGTTCAGTCAACAGTCTTTTTTTAGTCTTTTTAACTGGTGCTTGATTATTGTGAAATAAAATTTTGTATTTTTGCTATCCACGCCTCATGTCTGTCTTTGAAACAACGTTCCAATGGGCCTTTTGCAATTGTAGTTTTTTGAATTTCCCTGTTTTCAGGGTGGCGTAGTCAGTATATTTTCTTACAACCTTCCCGCCACAATTTTTTACATTTACCTTTAATAATCAGATGTGTTCCTTTTGCAAACTCAATATAAAGTGCTCTTGATCCACAATAGTACACTGCTTCATCTGACTGAACGATGTCTGAAATTGTCAGATTGGAGGTTCTGCCCAATCTCTTCCCTGAGAATCGATCATTTTCGAATTCATTGAAAAAATTGGGTTTTGATATTTTTTGTGATGCTGATATTACTTGAGGGTGTTGTCCAGCAATTTGCTTATACCAAAGTATGTTTTCCTTATCTGAAATACACTGCAGGGTGACAGTGTCGCCAAGTGCTGCAGTAATGTCTTTATCTGGCTGATGAACAAAAGGATGTGTAGTACCTGAAAAAACTGTCCACATGAACTGGTTATTTAGTAAAAATTAATAAATAATCCACAACATGCTTGCATAAAATCAGAAAATCTACATATCTCTAAAAGCTAAATAATCACAGCAATCCTTTAAAACAAACATTTCAAAATTGTAAAACAGATTTAAATAAAACATGACTTACATGAAATGCAAAGAACAGTAACAAATGTCCGAAGAATCATTGCAAAAATAATGTAGTAATTTTTCTACTGTCCATGTAGTTTATCAAACTGGTAATAGTTTTATTCTACCTTCAAAGAAGGAGTACTTTATACAGTATTCAGTACTTCCTGAACTAACCACTCAACACATTTCCATTGGTTGAGTCACTTATGGGGGGGGGGAAGTTTAATTTCCAGTTATCTTCTGAACTATAAAACAAAGGTCTGGTTTTCTTTGTAGGGTACTTTAAAATTCCTTTTATATTACTGATTTGTAGTAGTATATCTTAATAACATGCAATAAAAATATAACTCTCGGCTAAGCATTTGGGGATCACAAAGTTTCACAGTAAACCAACACCAATAAACACCAACAAACGAATATCCTATTTTAGTATTTAATTATAGTTTAGATTTATTTAATAAGAAATATACTAAACCATTTTTTTGCATTGTTTACAGCTCAATGACTTGTAGGACCTCATGAAAAAGAATATTTAAAAATGTTTGGTGTGAAAAAATGAGTCAAAGCACTATCATTTTGTATGTAAATATAGGGGATAAGGGATGTTCATCCGGTAACTCAATACTAAAGAACCCTTAATAATTAGGAAAACTATAAATGACTTTGAAAATATTTAAGTAACTGAACAATTTCTATTTACAAGTACAATTAATAAAAATAAACCAGACTAAATGCATTAAATTATAACTTATGTGTAAAATTTTATATTGTTGTTGGGGACATTGTTGTTGTAGTGTTGCACCAGCAAGGATAGAGTTAGTGTGGGTGGGGGGTTCAGGAAAACCCGGAAGTGAGAGACAGTTTAGTTTGGCTGGCAGTAAGTCTGTAAACAGTTGCTCTTTGTTCTAAGGATACACAAACCGTCTTTTGTCTGTGTTTTATCAATTTTATCGTTACAATATAATAATGCATTCAGTCATAGCATAATATTTTATATTTGGTAAATTGTGTAAGTTGTGTAAATCTATCAGCAATTTAATTCAGGTTAGGTAATTTTCCAAACAGCAGGTGGCATTGTCTGAAAAAGCGACAGGTCTGGAAGTGCAGGTCTGAGTGAGCAGTTGGGCCTCTGGGCCTGCAGCTTCATAATAATGGCTGCCGCAAATATTTTATTATTTTATATTTATATGATTCAACTTAAGATCGCTCTGGAACGATTAATCCTTACTGTATAAACATAACGTTAATCAAAAGGAGAGGTTTTTATAAGGGCTATTTTCAGCATCTGCAGAAATAGGTTACCGCTTAAACAACACCAAAAAACCTAGTGAATAAGTCATTGGAGAAGTACATGGAGGAATTTCTGAGTGTGTTACATCTGGTTACAGCTGGAGCATTTCTATTATTACCATCAACTTCTGGTTAGAGACAATAATTTGATTTGTTCTGATAGTCCTGATGACTGCCGTCGACCCGTAGCAGAGTTCCTTTGTTGATTCTGAGGATTTTAGTCCTCCTCCCATCCAGAAGCTGAATGACACTCTAGCTCACCACAAGCCAGACTCCTCTACGTGCTACTCCAAAGTGCCATCTATCTCTCCTACCTCCATTTTCATGTGCCTCCAGAGCTCCATCCTCCCCCTAAGGCCGTCCGAGCCGCAGCTTATGGCCAGCCCGACCTTATGCACTGGTGGGCTGTATGGGAAGCCAAAAGGGCCACAACCGGCCAGGGGAGCCATTCCTGTTTTTCAAGGATATGGGCTTGGACCTGGCCTCCTGAGACTCCTGATCCACCATGGCATTCCTGAGACTGCTGAAGCTGAAGGGAACAGTGTCATGAAATGCCTCCAGGTCGCCCACCCTCCCTCCCCTGCTGTTGTTGTTTGTTGTTTGTTGTTATAGCGTGAGGACACGCCTTCCAGAAGGGGGGTGTAATATTACATATTTTGTGTGTTCTGTTTTGGTTTTTCTTCCACATGTTTGCCTTTGCCCTTATTTGGTTGTTCCTGTCCTTGATGTGATTATCAGTTAATTAGTAACCCTCTGTGTTCCCCAGCTGTTTTGTCTGTTCTGCCCATTATGTGTGTGTGTGCTTTTATACCCTGTCTGTTTAGTTATCCCCTTGTTGGTGATAAATGTTGTTTAAATGTATACCGTGTGTTGATGCTTTTAAAAGAAGCTTTTGTTTATGCCTTTGTTCCAGACCTGTGTTCTCCTGGGTTATGAAACCTCAAATAAACCTGAACGTGGTTTTTCCTATGACACTTAAAAACCACACAAGCCTACATTTATGTGGTACTAATTTCCTCACTTTGATGTCCCACCTCTTCCTGTTGTTATGTTATTACATTTGTTTGTTTGGTTCTGCTAGGTTTGTAATTCAATTCTGTTTTTACTTTGGATTCAGAGTTATTTACTAGTCTAACAGCCTTTTTTAAATATTATTATTTATAAATTTCTTTTTTTAAGTTTCAAAGTTTTAAAAACACAGTGTTGTATTTTTTGTGTAATTTATTTATTGATTTAATAACCTCTGGCCTTGATCTTTACTTAATTCAATGCAATAATTATATATATTTAATGTAACTTTGTGGATTTGTGAATGTTAGAACAGATTCGTGATCTCAAACATCGCCTACTTCACCTTTTCAACTGTTGCACTTTTTAAATAGAATTATGTGAAGTATGTGAATTTTATATATCAAGGTGACTTTTGGTAGCTGACATTCGCAATGTTTTTGTTTTACATACTAAGATGCTTCTTTGAGATTGTATCCTGACTGTCCTACAAACAGCAGAAATGTTTGCAAGAAAAGGTTACAGGAAGTCTGTGATGTCACGAAAGGACAGACAGTACGGAGGTGTACAGTATTATCTTGCAGTAGTTTATGAAGGCAAGTCAATCATTCACAGACTGCTGAGATGATGATGCTTATGTGGATAGCTGTCATGTTTCTATGTGAAATGTGTAAGTGTGTAACACATATACTGTATCTAAATGTATTTATTTAATAATTTTCTTTAATATGCAAAGGTAAGTCAAATTTCTATAATTTCATGGTTTTTAAATTCCTGTAGGGAACTTTTCTAAATAATTGTTTTGATTACATAGTTAATATACATTTAATGAGGGCTATATTTATCTGTCTGATTGAAGTTTTATTGAAAGAACATATTACCTTTTTCATTGCTTATGGACATTTATTTGCTTATTGAAAAAAATCCTAATGGATTATAAAAATCATTATGTGGCGTATGCACACTATACCTATATTTTAACTTAAACATGGTACTTACAATGAAAACATTGCTTTCTGAAATATGAGTTTACTGTAACACTGTCACATGATGAAATAATTATTTTCTTATTTACTCTTTTTTTAATTTCCTTCAGGCTCAACAGATTCTAAGGATTTTTATCAACCAGATCCAGTGATGATGGTCTCTGTTGGAGACAGCATCACTCTGCGCTGCTTTTTTAGGATAGATCACACTGATCCAGTTACTTGGTACAAGCAAACCTCTGGACACCAACCACAAGCTGTTGCAATGGTGCAGAAATTAGCCAAAACTCCTCATTTCTTCGACAACTTTAAATCTTCACGTTTTAGCATTGAGGCGGACACAGAAAAATGTCATTTAAAGATTTCAAATGTCACTTCATTGGATGAAGCAGTATATTACTGTGGCTGGAGAAAGTATGAAACTCACTTTGCTGAAGGCACATATTTGGCTTTGAAAGGTTTGGGTTTTATCACTGAGTAAATTTATTGAATATTCAATATAGTCTACTAGTAAGAATTTTTTTCAACTGTTATTTTAAGTTAAATAGTAAGGAGGGAACTTCAGTAAAAGATACTATACTATAATAGTATTTTTAAATACTATAGTATTTGTTTTTTGCTAAATTATAGTCCAAGTCAATAAAATAAGACCTTTGCTGAAGCTTGTGATTTTGCATATGCATAAAATGTCTGCATGTCTGCAGGGTCACAACATAATCGATATAAATCCAAGGTGTCTGTTCTTCAGCAAGCCGTATCAGAGCCTGTCCGGTCTGGAGACACAGTGACCCTGCAGTGCTCTGTGCTGTATGAACGCAGCACCACAGATATCAGGGTGTTCTGGTTCAGATCTGATTCACGAAAATCTGTTCCAGAAATCCTTTACACTTATAATCAGTCTAATCAGTGTGTGACTGATTCTACAAAGAGCTGCACTTTCAAACTGTCCAAGAACATTATGGACACGGGCACATACTACTGCGCTGTGGTCACCTGTGGAAACATTCTCTTTGGGAATGGGACAAAAATAAATGTGGGTAGGTGCCAATTATTTTCTTTTCAGGCTTTTAAAGAAACTTTTTGTAAGAAACTAAAATATATATTTTTTAATGTACAGTTCTGCAATATATATTCACATGCATGGTTTGTTTTGTCATCCTGCAGTAAAGCCAGTGGAGTCTCTGGTGATCATATTGGGTTTATTATTGGGCATCTGTATTATTGTAATCACTGCTCAAGCTGTTTTAAGTCATAAAAAGGAAAGATACTACAATTACAAAGGTCAGCAATTTTGATCTATTTTGTCTTCTTAAAATATACTTTAATGAGCTTAAATATAGATCACTCTTTGTAATGTAAATGATACTAAAATGACTAGCAAAAAAAGGTTTCAAAAAATTCTCTTTCTGAACTGACCGATTGCAAGTTTTTTTTTAGTTAGTTTTTTTTCGAAAAACTTCCATTGCAATGTTTTCTTTTTTTTTCAACCAGAAAAAAGGCTACAAGACACTGAAAAAGAACATCCTTCTGGTCAGGTGTGCACCATAAATGAATTTAAATTCAATTTTGTGTATTTCATAGATAACACAGTTCTGCATCTTGAAGAGAATTGGCTGATTTGCAAAAAATTGAAGTTTAAAAATGTCAGAGACAACTTTTCATAGTGTAGTGTTTTTCCTACAAAAACAAATGATTAATAAATATGTTTAAATACTCAGAGAACAAAAAGTTTATGAATAAGCCTTTTCACAAAATTCAATTGCAAATATAATTCAAATGTCTGTTGCTGCTTGTGGTAAAAACCCATGGATGCAACAAAATCATTTATACTTTCTTCAGTCACTGGCTATAGTTCTGACCTTGAAACCTTGAGATTGGACTTACAGTGATGTCTGCCGAATCATTAACCCATTCTCGTGAATGAGAAAATTGAAAAACTGAACAAATTTAACCTTGTTCAGATAAAGATATGAATTATGTCTTCGTGGCAGTTTTAAGAGACATTACACGACATTTTCAAATTAGTAATGGTTGCCAAGAACAAAAATGCTATGAATTGCACATCATATTTTGTGAGAAAGTGCTAGAGCGATTTTTATTTTATTTTTTTGGAATCAGCAACCCAGAATGACTAAAAAACACATTGAATTTCATTTAGCAAATATGATGCAGGGCGGTGTCATTTGTAATTTCATATTATTAAATTATTTAATTTTATTTTACATTTTTACTTTCTGTTCTTTAAGTGTACATTTAATATTAAAATATTTAAAATATATTTTCTTTTAACTGTGTCTTTCTGTCTTTCATGTTAAATAGGACCATGATGCAGTGGAGTTGAGTTATGCTGCTTTACATTTTAAAGAGGGAAAAAACAGAAAACAGACAGCTTGTACAACCATATCAATAACCCCCAGGAGACTGATTATAGCTAGCTGAGTACAGAAGTGTATAGAAAATGACAGTAAATTTAAGGTGATTATTTAATAATCAGCTGTGTCTTTCTGCAAATTTGATTATTAGAACTAATTTTGTAATAAAATTATGTACGTACACATTAAAATTCACACAGTTGTAATTAATATTTTTTATTTAGCCCCACCTCTCCATCACCTAAAAATTAATTTTGCAATCAACTTTAAATGGAAGATAAAAAAATTGCTAAAATTAAATTCTACTGAAAAACAATGTTCAAAAACTTGGCCATTTTTGACCAAGATGTTTCATTCTCAAGTGATCCTCATTTTCTTGGGTCTCATTGTCCCCTCAAGCTTCTCGATCTTGATTAGCATCAAAAACTGGATGTGTGAAGCTGTAAAAAATAAATCAATAAAAATAAAATAAAATAAGTAAAAAAAAAAAGAAAAAAAAAAAAGAAGAGGTTAGAAAACATATAGGCCACATATTTAGATTTTCGTTTGAAAAAATACAGGAAAAGGGGTAAACCCTATAGTTTAGATGACAAGCTTCTCTGAAAAAATTGTTTCTAACAACTTTTTACTTTATGTAAAATATTTTTTAGACTTCACAAACATAAATTTGAAATGCAAACAAATAAACAATTATTTTTAACCTTTGCATCAGACATGTAGACTAGGGACGGAAGAAACTGATAAAGCAAAAAAAAAAAGGATTTTTTTTCATGTATAAAAGTCTATTGCTGCTGTCTCAATAAAATATTTTTTACAGGCTAAAATGTCACTTACATATATTAAGATGAAGTACAACAAATGCCAGGAAAGTCTGGATAAACATCTTTTGTTAGCTTGATAATTTTGCTTTTGCAGCTGTGGGCTTCCTGTTCTTCATGCAGCAGACCTTTTACCATACTTTGGCCATTAGTCAAGGTGTCATAAATGTGTTAAAGTGTTAAACCACAAGTTTCCATTCTAAGCTATGCAACTGAAGCAAACTAAATTTAAACCTTCTCTTTAAAATGTAAAATGTTACAGTAGTAGATTTTTTATTGTTATAACTACTACTAATGTATATCTTTACTATCCTGCCTGGGACTGCACAAGCAATCCTGAGTCATCCAGTAAGAACACACAGTAGTCATGAGATGAGCCATCGTATGAGAGCTAATCTGATGAGGCAGATCCCTCTGTTTTCACTGACAAAATCATTTAATCACGTTAAATGGCTTTTAGAAGCTAACGCCATCTCTTTACGACTTTGCGTACCCAAAACCTACTGTAAAAAAATAAAAAAATAAAAATAAAAACACCCACAATATTATTATATGACATGCCTATGTTTTAGTATATCAGCTCATCATATTCAAATGTGGTCAAATGGTTTTTAAATGTCAAATTTAGTGAGTTCTGCTGCCCTCATAAGGTGCGTTCTAAGATTGCATGACATGACAAACCTTGTGCTGTTAACTATTTATTGCCATTTCAGTTAAAACACATAACGTTAAATTATAAAAAGTTTAAAGAAACTTGGAAAAACAACAACATGAGGACATTAAACTCAGTGCTGGCCTGGATGAAATCAAATTTGTAGTTTTAATAAAAACAACATACAAGAAAACAAACCTACATCGCATTAAAGCATGGTCACAAACTAAATTCCTGAAGGGCCACAGCTCTGCAAAGTTTAGCTCCAACCAGCTCCAAATCACAAAGGCTTGGAATGTTCTAATGCTGCGTTCCAGGCAGGTTTTTCAGCACGTACACGACTTAAGACTTTTTAGGCAGGTCACACCAAACTGAGGGGTAACTAGATGCAAACAAACCAGTGTGGTGCATCGTACAGGGCATATGCTCATTTAAAATCATTTCAATGGCCAAAGGTGCTTTCCTTGCTTATTAGAGGGAAATAAAGAAAGAAAAATTGTGCACAAGGCAAGAGAAGCTTTTATAGCTTTTATTTTCGTGTGCCCTTTGCATAACGAATCCGTAGGGATGCCATTGTTGTTTCGCGGGATTATTCAGAACTGGGAGTACATGGATCTAGTACGTTGTTTTTCAAACCTGTCCTACAAGCACCACTGCCCTGCACATTTTGTATGTCTCCCTTGTGAGATGCACCTAATTCAGGTCTTGCAGTCTCTACTAATGAGCTGATGAGTTGAATCAGGTGTGTCTGATAAAGGAGACATGCAAAATTTACAGGGCAGGGGTGTGATCTAGTACAGGTTTACAGGTGGGAAGTCACAGGTTTGACCACCGTTCCAGTGCACTTTCACGGGTAGAGCCTGGATCACGGCATACTAACCCTGAAGATCAGCTTGATTACTTTACACAATGGCTAAATAAACAGAATCTGGTATGTTTTCATTCTTCTCATGTAACCACATAAATGTGTTAATTGCTCTTTTGCATATAGCTAGACGATATAGATAGAAGTATCAAACTCAATTCCAGAGGGCACAGTATGGATGCAACCGTAATTAAACCGATCCAACTAATCATGTCCTTCAGGCCTAATTGCAAACTGCATAGAATGTGTTTTGGAGCAGAGTTGGAACAAAACTATTCAGGGCTCTGGCCCTCCAGGAACTGACACCCTTGATATTGATATCAACCGATAACCATCAGTGACCCAAGTGCTAACTAGAGAGAGAGAGAGAAGCAGATTATAATCATCAATGTTAGTATATGTTTATGATGTGGTCTTCTTTTCTAGCATTTCACAGCAGAGTACACACACTCGTTGGGGTTCACGTTTGATTCTTCTTCCTCCTCATGTTCACTTTTGTCTTCAGGAATACTCAGTGCAGAGTGTTGTGTGTTGTCTTGAATCTGCAAGAAAACACAGTTAAATAAACCGAGTTATATCTCTCAGTATATATTATAATGGATATAATGAATATCACGGGTGTGTGGTGCAGGAACGAACAGAGAAACTATTGA
Source organism: Enteromius thamalakanensis (assembly GCA_032357475.1). Lineage (NCBI taxonomy): Eukaryota > Metazoa > Chordata > Actinopteri > Cypriniformes > Cyprinidae > Enteromius > Enteromius thamalakanensis. The sequence goes on from JAUCMT010000283.1 coordinate 9,581, forward strand.
CGAATAACAATCCTTTTAATAATCCAGGGAAGCACACAGGCAGGACAACAGACAATAACGTTAATACTGGACACTAAACACAGGACTGAGGAGAACTTCTAAAAAGGAAAGACAATGAAGGTTAACGAGCATGACACACCTGAACGTACCAGACATATATGTCTATGGGACGTACCAGAGCCATAGAGTGACATATATGTCTGGTACGTCCGAATTCCATTCATACTACTCACATTCATACTATATAGAACGTCGAGTAGTATGTTCAATTTTAAATGTAGTACCTACTTAAGCAGTATGCGAGTTCGGACGCAGCACTATTTATGTGATTATGTTCAGGTGTGTCAGTACACGGAGCTCCTTTTCTTTGTCAACACATTGTAACATCTAGTGTTTGATTGTGACCGATATTCAATGTTGATTGCTATTTTTAAATATTTAAATTATTTATTGTGAAATCAATAAAGCTTTGTACATTGTCCACACGTCTCTCTCGGATTCCTGTGCCCCTTATGTGGGTTACTTCCCCGTTTCTACGGGGTGGCGTAGTCGGATTGTATTTGGGTGAGCTCAAACATAATTACAACATTTTTCCCTTTCGTAGTACCGCCACCTACTGTATATTTCCCCCTCAAAATCACTACAGAAAGTCTTAATAATAACTACATGACCACACTGGAACCTCTTTGGTTTGCTACACTGATCTCTTCGGTAGCCCTTTATTTGGATGGTTTTATTTTAAAACTACATGATTTTTACTTATTCTATTAACCCTATCCTTAAACCTAACATTCCACTACCACGTAGAATGTAAAACTCTAATAAGAGTATTTTTAGATAGACACTATTTGCACTAAATGTAATTACTGTAGATTTAAATAAATTGTGGCATTTACTATTTGCACATTGCTCATTCTTTTGCAGTACATTTTGAAACCGTAAACAACAACACAACATCTAGTGCATATTTGTTAAAATCACAAATATATGTTGCCTTATTAGGACCCTACTTGTCTTTATTCCTAATGTCCACCCGGACTCTTGCCCCAACCCTAACCATATTGAACCCAGAAGCCAACATTTTGAACATGGTAACAATATAAACAGCATGTGTCATGGTGGAAATGTAGTAGCTCCGATCAACATGAGTGCAACACATCTACAGATTTCATAGTCAATGCATCCAGTATGTATTGAGTTAAAGGTGTAGTATTAATCTCATGATTATCTTATATACTGTAGCATGCTGGTGTAACGGGGGTATTTAGCCTGTCATGTAGGGAAATAGATCTAGACTGCCCTGGAAGTTTGGATCGCAAAGAGGTCTTGGTCCCCGCTCCACACACTATTTAGTCTTGTTACACGCTAATCTGTGTATGTGGTTTCTTACCTTCTTGTGTTAAAACACTACCGATTGACAAGGGAGGGCTTCAGGTATATATTAATGCGTGTGATATAGTGTTCCTCCCTCTCCAGATCTAATAAAGTAAGTGAGACTCCCCAACTCCCTGACTGCCCTCAACAACAAGTAGTTTACGGATAAATTGGGAAAATAGAAATAATTATGCTGAATTTATTCCTTTAGATTTCCTTTTCGTCTGTTTAATTATTTATTCTGTTTGAGTAATCAATTAAATGAAAATAAGCCTCGACAGTCTTCCATTTAAACAACCTTATTGCCCAAGCTTCTCGATAACGACACTGCACTCAAAACTCTAAACCCTGCCACTCCATTGACATCTCCGGGAGATTCATCTCTGAAACACAAAACAACATATCAGGAAAAATGCCATTTTACATAAATATCTTGAAGTTATTACCCCACACTCGAGAGGACTTTAAACTCTTATTTCACAACATATTCACGTCTGTACCTTAAAGGTAAGATACCTTTATTTTGCCTTTGAGAGTGTCTAATCTCAGGAACACTTTCTCTTTCAGTTTCGGAAACATCAGCATCATCTGAGTAATCTTGTAACCTCAAATCTTGTTCTGCTATTACATTCTGAATCTTACAGGTGTTATCCTGTTTTACTTCCTGTGACTCCTCTTGACCCACCCTTGTGTGTGCATGGTAAGTGGAGTGTTGTGATGCTGCAGGGAAGCAGACAATGTCTGACATGTCTGTGTCCGTCTTTGCTTTCTTTCTCATACTGTTTCGGCATGTACGCTGTGTGGTAGGTGATAGGAATGAACAGTGGCGAAGCTGATCTCGTTGTACTACCTTTGTGGGACCCCCCTTCTCTGGCAGGTATACACACAGGTATGTCTGAATGATTTTGCTTGATCACTATGTATAGTGTGTCTTCCCATTTATCTTGAATTTTATTTCTACCCCTGTGTTTGTGATTATGCAGTAGCACTCGATCTCCAGGCCTCACAAGAGCTCTAAATGACTTGCGGTCATAAATCCTCTTTCTCCTTTTGGAAGCCTCCTGAGATGCAGCGTAGGCAACCTCCACAGCTGTCTTCAGTCTTGCATGATGACCTTTCACCCAGTCATCCAAGTTATCAGTCTCATCCTCTTCTAAGTCCTTTTCCTCAGAACATCCATCGGTAAACGTGCACCCCTTCCGAAAATTGAATAGAACAGAGAATAACCAGTAGATGAATGTACGTGACTGTTGTAAGCCATAACCAGCTCTGGAAGATGAGTCCTCCAATCTCTCTTCTTCTCTGGAGGCGAGGTTCTTAAAAAGGCGTGTATGGTGCGATTAAATCTCTCACATTAAGAGTTTCCCTGTAGGCCAGTAATAACTTTGTCTCATTTGAGTTAATGTACTTCTTTCTCCAAAGTGACCCACATGGTCATGTTGTCCTTTGTACACTTCACGTTGTAGAGACTCAGGAACAACCACCTGCCAGATCTCTTCTCCATCTTTAGGGTCCAGGATGCGCCTGAACAGCACTCCCTGACGCAATTTGACGGTCACTCTTTGCTCTTCTTAACTCTTCGGCAAGCTTCTTCAGTTTAGGCTCCATAAAACTGTGATCCATTCTATTTGGTCTCTTGTTCTCTGAGACTGCTTTATGAATGGGACTAATTGTAGGATCGTTCCTCTGCTCCTTTCCTTTCTCACTCTAGCTGTACCCCTTTATTTCTCCTCTTATTAATGCCTGCATCACAGTTTACCTTTAGGTTCCTCTCTGTCAATCCTTTTGCCTGGCCACAAGCATGCTCTCACTTCATCAGCTCCCAGCCAGATGAAATCCTTTCCTTCATCATCTCTCTCTGGTTCTTGACAGAGCATCAGCATTCGTGTTGTGTCAACCGGGTTTATAACAAACCTCAAAGTCATATTCAGCCAGCTGTGCTACCCAGCACTGCTTAACTGTGCCAAGATTAGCTGAGTAGAGGTAACATGGTGGGTTAAGAACGGTAATCACAGTGAACTTTGAATACATAAGGTATTCTCTAAATTTTTCTGTGATTGCGCACTTTAATGCAAGCCGCTCCAACTTAAAGGCACTGTAATTCTTGTCATTCTTTTCAGAACCTCTTAGTCCTCTGCTCGCATATGTCACAACAAGCTCACTCCCAAGGATCACTCCCAGGCCATGATGACTGCCATCAGTAGTAAGTCCAAAGGCTCACTAAAGTTGGAATATGCATGAATTGGTGGGGATGTTAAATGTCCTTTCAACTCACAATGCAGTCTGACATTCTTGGCTCCAAGTGAACGTTGCTGAGTACTTCCTTGACTTTTCTCCACTTACAAGGGCATGCAGAGGTTTGGCAATTTGAGTGAACCTTGGGACAAATCTTCGGTAGTAGCTCATAAAACCAAGCACTTATCTGACCTCTTTCAAATTTCTCAGAACTGGCCATGGGTCTAGATCTTTAACCTTCTCATCATCCACTTGTATACCTTCTGCGGAGATCAGGTAGGTGCCCTAAAAACTTTATTTCGGGCCTGAGAAGGAAACATTTGCTTTTGTCAAAGACAAGTTCCAACCTCTCAAAGTGAGTTTCAAAGTCTCTGGAGAAAATAATCACATCATCCAAATAGACCAAAAGGACATGAAATGTTAAATCAAGCACCACATCCATAAGGTGCTGAAAGGTGGCCGGAGCATTGCACAGCCCCAGCCCGAATGGCATATATGGAAATACCCAGCAGTTAAATCCAATGTAAAGAACAGTCTGGATTTCCCTAACGCATCCAAGGACATGTCCACCCGTGGAAGCGGATGGGCATCCTTATAGATCACTTGGTTCAGCTTTCAATAATTGCAGCAGAAATGCATGCTGCCGTCTTTCTTCATTACAATAACTGCGGGTGAGGCCCAGGGAATACTGCTCTCTTTGAGGATTCCTTGCGACACCAGATTCCGGACATGCCTTTTGACCTATATAAATATCTGTGGCGGTATACTTTTATAATGGGGGTATTTAGCCGTCTTGTAGAGGAAAATAGTTTAAGACTGCCCTGGAAGTTTGGATAGCAAAGGGATCTTGGTCCCCGCACCCCACACTTTTTAGTCTTGTTACATGCTAATATGTGTATGTGGTTTCTTACCTTATTGTGTTAAAACACTATGGATTGACAATGGTAGGCTTCAGGTATATATTAATGCTATACGGTGGCTTCCTGAAGTGAAATTACACTTGAGAGTATAGTGTAATATGTTCCTCCTTCCCCGAATCTAACAAAGTGAGACTCCCCCACTCCCTGACAGCCCTCAACAAGTAGTTTACTGATAAACTAACCAAGGCCATCTCTTCAAGCTTCCCTTGTTCTGTCTTTGTGCCCTTGTTAGTTTTTTTAGTAATTCATCAGTTCCACCCCATTGTTACCACATTATCCTGTCTGTTTAAAGCAGTGGTTCTCAACCCTGGTCCTGGCGCCCCCCTGCTCTGCGTATTTTGCATCTCTCTCTTTGTTAACGCACCTGA
>JAUCMT010000284.1:0-14476 GCA_032357475.1 Enteromius thamalakanensis
GTACACATTTTTAAAAAATCGGAATCGAAATCGTGAATCGGCCAAACTTTATGAAGAAACCTAGATTTTTTTTTTTTTGCCATATCGCCCAGCCCTAGAAGAACGTCTTGTAGAGGAAATAGGTATATTAAAGTATGAAGCTTATGGTCACTAAAACAAATCTGGTGGCTCTCTAGCTGTTTGATGTCAGGACCAACAGAACACACCAGATCCAGTATGTGACCTTTCTTATGGATGTTCTGAATCAAGTTAAAATGACTGATACGTGTGGATAAGACACAACAGTCTTTCTATAAAGTACAGTATTGTGAAATATGTCTTCCATCAAGCTTTAGTTACAGCAGCTCTTAATATAGATCTGTCTCAATATGAAGCAGTGCTGCTCTTGATTCAACTTCTGTTTGTTTGCATCTTCTTTTCTTTAAAATAGCTATATTGGGATTAATAATAATTATTATTATTCTTAAAAAAAAAGATTTGGAGGAAAACATACAGCGTTTCTTTGTGACTCCTTCACCTTCAAACTGATGAAGCTTTTTTTTTTTGGGTCTGATTCTGTCGAGTCAGAAATCATTTAATGAGGAACGTGAAAATAAAACAAACTCTTTTTTTGAAAAATTGCTTATTGCGACTGGTTTTGCTAGCATGGGTCACATCTGCTCTAGCCTGCTTATCATGAACACCTGAACTGACCATTAGTTCAGAAGAGCAGTTAAACAGACACTGTAGTTGATGAATGTGTTTGTGTGTGTGTCAGCGGCTGGCACGCTCCGGGGTCATCATCACCACCAGTGAGTCTGTGCTGCTGCAGCTCGTGGCTGATAAAGAGCATCCCAAGTTCAAAGAGATCCAGAACATCATTAAAGCCAGCGCTCCAGAGTCAGGCCTGCTGTCCAAGGTGTGAGCACCGCCTGAAGAGACCCTACCAGCACATACAGTAGTAGTGAAAGGTACACCATATTTGATGTGAATTATATATATCTGTTCCTATAGTCAGATGTGTTGCTGAAACGCTCTGAACGTAGAGTCGTGTTCACTCTGACAGAGCTTTAGTTCGGATGTTTTTCTTGTTTTAGATGATCTGTACAGCTGTTTGTTATCTGTAGTCAGTTACTGTATTTTAAAGCTTCACAAGTGTGCTACGAACATCCTCTGGTCTAAATGTGCTGATTGATGCTTACAGTTCAGTCAGCTTCTGTCACAAGATCTCTGACGCTTCTTCAGTGGAAGCAGTCGTTTCAGGAGAGCATCAGGTTCTACATATTTTCAGAAAGTTACTTTTTTTTTTGTTCACGTTTCTTTACCCTGTTGATTGATTTGGAATGTCATTCATAGTTTGATGTATTGTTCTGTTTTTGTGTGTATTTGTGTTCAAATCAGACTCAATTTTGTTGTGTACATGTATATCGGGGAACAGTCCCTGCTGATTGTACTGAGAACAGATACATTGTCTTTCTTTCTTCTTTTGTTTAGTTTGTTGTGGTGGAATCAGTGGATCTGTAAAGCACTGTTCAGCTCTACACTTCCAAACATGTTTTTGTATCTGCTCTGTATTTATCTGATATGAATAAATGTTGATATGCACAAAGTCCATAAAAGTCCAAAAACTATTTGGTAGTATAACTTCACGCAGCAGTAATCAGTGTCCAAACATCTCGAGAAGCTGAAGAAATATTAGCTCAGTTTTCAAATGCATTGTGGAACACAAATGGTTTATTGTTAAATATGGGATAACTACTAAACAAGATGTGATCAGTGCCCTCTGTTGGTAGAATGTAAGAAATAAAGTCTGTTTCCTCATTTTCATGAAAATTTTGCATTTTTCAACCTGATAATAAACACAAAAGTTATGCCAAACGTAGTAGCCAAAGCTGGATTTTTTTATTTTTGTAGTCGTGATGTGGTGATTTATTGTATTGTATTTTTTTGTCTTTATGGAAATAACACTGCATATGACCATTTTGTTTACAGATAAATTCAGGGCGGTTCTTCAGTCAGTAGAGAGTAGACTTGTCATAATGATATTTTGTGGCTGATTTTGACCAAAAAATAAATATATTTACAGTTGGTACGGAAAGTATTCATACCCCCTTAAATGTTTCACTCTTTGTTATATTGCAGACGATATTGACAGAAAAACACAGAATTGTTGACATTTTTTTGCAGATTTATAAAAAAAGAAAAACTGAAATACCAGTATTTGCTCAGTGTTTAGTAGAAGCTCTTTTGATCGAATACAACCACGAGTCTTTTGGGGAAAGATGCATCAAGTCTTTCTCACCTGGATTTGGACCTCTGTCATTCCTCCTCCTAGATCCTCTCCAGTTCTGTCAGGTTGGATGGTAAACGTTGGTGGATGGTTATTTTTTCAGGTCTCTGCAGAGCTGCTCAATTGGGTTTAAGTCAGGGCTCTGTCTGTTCCATTACAAGAACAATCAGTCCTTGGTTATATTAGCTGTGTGTTTAGGGTCACTGTCTTGTTGGGAGAAGGGTGTTCCTGCACAACTGGAGAAGCAGCAGTTTCAGGACCCTCAGTTTTAGGACCCTAGTTTTTTGTGACAGCGCCATCCGATCTGGAAATTCTACCTAAATTGGACAAAACTGCCCCAGCTCAAACAAAAGAAATCTATTACGCCTGTTGCCAACAAAGTGAAAACGAATAAAAAGTGTTGATTATGACATAAGATTGCTCACGTTGCACAGTGTATTATATTAGGCGTTTTTTCCAGTATTGCGCATAGGGACCTTCATTATAACCGCTTAATTAAAAAAAATCACATACCCTGCCTTTAACCGACCGGCAAGAATTTTGATCTATTATACAATCAGTTATATATATATATATAATATTTAAAAATCTATTTATTTAATTTATCTAATTATTTAAAAGGTTGCATAAACATAGGCTATTTTAATTTCTTCCACTCCACAACAATTCCTTTCAATTTATCAGTATTTAGAAAAGAAATGTAAGTTATAGCTATATAAATAACAAGCCAAAAGAAATTATTTTAGGCTAAAACGAAACAGAAACTAACGTTGGGTCTTTCATTCCACACAAAATCAAATGTTCCCATATACTATGTATTTGAATGCTACATTAATTGATAAGGCTCCTTGGCTATGTAGGCTACATCACTCGCGTTCCAGTATTCCAGGGGCACTTGGATGATTTCTTCCGAGGATACGCACCTTTTTTTTCTTTTTTACGGCCAGCGGCAGAGAGTTCATGTAAGATTAACTTAGCCTTCTCAAATCACCATGACTTGCCTAAAAATATATAGATATAAAACAGTTCAAGCATGTCACATGGTTTGTTTAAATGTTTAAACTATGTGAGCTGTTAGATGGACATCAACAGAAGCTGAAGCGCTCTTCAGGACACAGAGGCGCAAATGTCATCGCTTGCATATTATTTAAATTACTATTATTATTTTAAAACAGATTTTTTTACGGCTGGTTCAGTCAGAAAAAATACAGCACACACAGGTCTATAATTTAGGGTCCTGCTGAAATGTTCTTGGGCAGATCAGGGTTAGGGCACACAGTACAGCCGGACACCTGCGAGGCCATAATCTCACGCAATCCCTTTTTTCTTGGAAAAGCACAAAAATGAACCGAAACTCTGACAAACACATTTTTATTTTATTTTATTATCATTAGCTCCTATGCACTGATTAAAGATTTAGTGCTTGCATATGGTGATTGCATTATTTTATCTGATATTGAGTTATTAGTTACATTTAAGTAGGTTAATCAATATACAGTATAACTCAAGAAACCAAGATTTTGAAGATAGTCAACTTTTCCAGTTTAAAAATGTATATATATATTTTTTTCATTTATAATTATTATTTATAATATGTTGAAATTGTAACTCAAAGCAGGTATTGCACACTTTGTAATTAACATCTGAGGCATTTTGAATAAAAAAATCACATTAAAAAACTATCTTGATACTATATACAAACATTACAGGGCTCTCAATATGCGGTCCTGAAACAGCAGCCGCCATTATATCATCCAGTCGCTAGATGGCGCTGTCAGAAAAAAATAGGGTCCTGAAACTGCGGTCCTAAAACGGAGGGTCCTGAAACTGCTGCTCCTCCAGTTGTGCAGGAATATACTATTGGGTTTCGGTTGGTGTTCGGTTTGCTCTGCAGCCGCTAGAGGGAGCTACTTGTTTAGTATTTTGAATGGTTTGCATCTGCACGAGAAAACAACTCTTGAAAAAAGCTTTGCAATAACACTTTTGCATAAACACATATATTTTTAAGTATGTATCTGCACGAGATGTGTACAGCTATAACATGACAGAATTTGTAATTTATTGCTTCTGGTCAGCTACTCTGCATCTAATTGTTTTTTTGTGTATTTCTCTGAAAAGCCAGGCGTACACTGTTCACTTTCCGTGCTCTACGGCCCTGTGTGTCCATGCATCCCAGATGATTTAGCCAATATCCCATCACAGCATGCCACATCTCCTCCAAGCCAAAGTTGATCACCAGTTCGCCAGCATCAGCATTGGAGAGTTTCCATGGATACGGCGGGTCCGTCAGAGCGACAGAGTGACGGCAAGACCTCTGTGTGTGTGTGTGTGTGTGTGTTCTGGTAATCATCACGTTGTGGGGACATGAGTCTGTTTACACAGTCACGTCATGGGGACCTCTTGCGTTGTGGGGACCAAAAGTCAGGTCCCCATAAGGGAAAGCCATATAAATGAATAGAGGAGCTGTTCTGAAGGTGCTGGGCATTGGCTCATAACACACGTTTATTTGAGAATGTGTGAGTGTAAAGGGAGTGCTCAGCTGCGCCCCCGAACATTTCTGAACGGTACTGCGCGCGCTTTTCCACACACTTTCTCCAAATAGTTCTCTCCAGGTACTTTGGTGTCTCTGTGTGCAGCTTCAAGTTGAACTTTGACTCATCTTCGACCTTCTCACGCACCACAATGAGTCGATTATGTACAATACCTGCAGGCTGTTGATCTAAATGCCCATAGAAATCACTTATAAATGGCACATATGGCCATTCCATTAATCAGGAACCTGCTTGCAAAATATTTAAAATAAACCACCACTGTGTGTGCAATTATCATTCTTTATCTGTTGGATTTTTTTTTTTTTTATTCATTTATTTATTTAATGTATTTGCAGACGTTGGCTATTTGCAAAAAGTTCCTTTTGCAAAGGGGATTTTATCGTGGAGTACAGGGGTGAACTGATAGATTATGCAGAGCTGGAGAGAAGGAGAAGACTCTAACACTCATCCTGTGATGTTTTTATGCTTGAGTTTAAGTGGAGAGGGAAACCATGGTGGTAAGAATTCACATTGCACCGAAACTACATTCTTTATGTTATACTATAGTAAACAAGGCCACATTTACTCTGCTGCTCTCGATGACTAATTACAATTTTGTGACTATATCCATTCTTTTTGGATGACGTGCTTGCGTCTTTTAAGAGTGACAATTAGCCAATGCGTGACATAGAATAGCAACCTTTTAATGCAGTAGTTACATTAAAATAATGATCTAGTACAGATTTTTCAGGACATGGATGATGTACACAGCCCCACTGAAAGCTTGCAACTGTCAGGGACCATTTGCATAAGACTATGTGAAGATGGTATCTTTGACTAATTACCAGTTAATTGTAAAAATGTTGACGCGTCTTAAAGACAGAAATTAGACGACTAACTTTTAAGACTAGTCTAAATCTTTTATTGAACTGGTCCCAGGTGGTAGATATTTAAGCATGTCACAATTTCTGAATTCATTTGAATCATATAATCATAATTAGTTTTTCCCTCATTAAAAACAAATGTGTTTTATTGTTATATATCATTTTATTGAATTAATTAAATGAATAAATAACTGTGCAACTCAAATATAGAGATGTTTCTTTTGTGACAGGTATGCCTGCACATATATAAATATATATAATTTTTTTTTTCTTTCAAATGTAAGCATTGATGCCTCTAGGGAAGATGGATCATATGGGTGGTTAGTTAACGATGACCACCAACATCCAAATTGTAAGATGAAGAAGATCGATGTGAATGGAAAGCCACACTTGTGTTTATTTGCTCTGAAAGACATAACAGAAGGAGAAGAAATCTCATACGATTATGGGGGAGAAGACTGCCCATGGAGAACCCAAGCAAGTTTCACAGCACGCTGTATACAGAATAGCTTCTTTTCGGTTTTTGAATTAATTTAGAATCCATAAAAAAAATAAATATAATTTCTTATGTTATGACTTTTTTTGTATACATTAATAGGGTCTTTCAGTTTTAGACAGTGGGGGCTGTATTCCTGGTCTGTTATTTTACGCATGTTTTACTCAAGATGTGTGTGTTAGTGCAGATTCATTATCGATGTTGTGTCTTACAGAAGAGCAGCACTACTCCTAATAGCAGAGCAGAAGGTGACTCTGATGCTTCTCTCCAGTCACAGACTCCAATGGATGATACTTCTGATCAAACCAAGTCTCCTCAACAGGTACGTTCACTTTTATCTCTGGGAAGTTAGGTCTACTTTCTTTATTTGTCGTGCGTTTATGAGCTCAGACAGAGGCATCTGGACAGGAATATTTTTTTTTCTCTGAGCTCTGGTCAGCTTTTTCATTATCAAATGTTGAATATTATAAATTTGTTTACAGATTGTGAGACAGCGACAAAATGATAATGCGTTTTTTGTGCCCAAGCTGAGACGGACTAAAAGTGTCATAGTAAGTTTTCAAGTGAAAACGAGAGACTTGATGTCTTTTTTTTTATTTTATTTAATTGATTAAGTTTTCAGATTATTCTCATCATCAATAACTCGATGGAATGGAGTTAAATCATTTGTAATGTTTTATGTGATAATGACGGCAAAATATCAATATAACTATTTTTCTTTTACTTTAAGACCAAAATTATGTAATTAGATCTCTTTTCTTCTTTTGTTTCGTCAGATCAACTGTCCATAACGTTTTCGTGTTTAATTGCAGGAGTTTTCACCTAATATTGTATTTTTTTTTTTTTTAATAAAGGTGAAAGATACAAATCTTGAAGATACTGATAAGCTCTTTGATTCTACACCAGAGAGTTCAGATAATTATGTTCCGGATACCACTTCCGAAAGTGACAGTGACGTTAGCCTAATACCAAACCGGACAAAAACAGCAGCTTCTTGATCAACTGGATGTTGATGTATCTGGCCCAGTGAGTTCCCCTGACTATGACACAACAACACCGGACAAAATGCACAGCCTTGCGTCTGAAGCATCTGGAACAGGAGAAGAACCCAGTTCAAGTCAGGATACAACAGACAGCGTAGTTGTTAGTGCACACCAAAAAAGAGATGGTGCTAGAGTGTACAATAAGAGACATTACTGTTTGTACTGCATTAAATCTTATGCTAAGATGGCAAGGCACCTAGAAAGTTCACATGAAGATAAGACTGATGTGGCTAGAGCTCTAAGCTTTCCAAAGGGTTCAAAGGAGAGAAAAACACAGCTTGATTATATTCGCAACAGAGGAAACTATGCCCACAATGCTGCTGTTATGGAGTCAGGAAAGGGTGAACTAGTGCCATTTAAACGACCACGTAAAAAAGTGCAGGGAGAAAATTTTATGCATTGTGCATACTGTCAAGCACTTTTTACAAGGAAGGTCCTGTGGAGACATATGCGTAAGTGTAGACTTCAACCGCAGTCAGTCGCCCCCAAACCAGGAAGAAACCGTGTTCAGTCCTTGTGTACCTACACCGGGCCTGTGCCTTCAGACATGACCAAACAACTGTGGGGAGTAATCAGTGCCATGAACCCTGACCCAATCACAGATATAATCAAAAATGACAGCATAATTACTGAAATTGGGCAGCACCTTTTGAATAAAGGTGGGCTTTCAGATAAAAATAAACAATGTGTGCGGGAGAAGATGAGAGAACTGGGAAGCCAGGAGAGTCACCTCTTTAAAAACACTGGAAGACTGTGTAAACCCAAAGAAGTACATGAAGACTGTCAAAGCTGTCAAGTGCACATGTGGGTATGACAGCGAAACCGACAAATTTGGGGCTTAATCAACAACGACAAACAACTTGTGAAGAATTCCAGTGAGTTTCAAGAAGTCCATGCAAATAAGTGGAACGAGATGATCTCGGCAACAGCATTGAGGAATATCAGGGAAGCAAAGTGGAATGTGCCCAGTCTCATGCCCTTCACTGAAGATGTGCAAAAAATGCATGCTTTTCTCAGTCAAGTGCAGGACGAGTGGTTCAACCTGCTCTCTGAAAGTCCCTCTACTAAAGCCTGGATGGAGCTGGCCAAGGTGTGTCTAGCCCAGATGATTCTCTTCAACCGGCGGAGAGAAGGAGAGGTGGCGAGCATGCCTCTGTCTGCGTTTTTAATCAAGAGACACTTCTGATCCACATGAGGATGTGGACTGGGCTCTCTCAGAACTTCACTTCACAAGGGTTATCACAAGTGGAAAGCGTGGTCGTCCCGTTCCAATTCTTCTTACTCCCAAAATGCTCTGTTCCTTAGAACTCCTTGTGAAGCAGAGAGAGGCTTGTGGGGTTTTGAAAGATAATGACTATATGTTCGCTAAACCAGAAGCCAGGACACATTTCCGAGGGTCAGGCTGCCTCCGTGGCTTCGCAAAGGCTTGTGGTGCAAAGTGTCCCAAAGCACTGACGTCCACCAGGCTGCGGAAGCATGCTGCAACCCTTTCAACAGTGTTGAACATGACAGACACCGAGACGGACCAGCTGGCACACTTTCTTGGGCATGACATAAGAATCCATCGTGAGTTTTATCGACTGCCTGAAAAGACTCTGCAACTTGCCAAGATCAGCAAAGTTTTAATGGCTCTTGAGCAAGGAAGATTGTCTGAGTTCCATGGCAAGAACTTGGATGAAATTGGGATAGATCCTGATGGTTTGCTATTTGTTTTCTTTTAATTTGTTTTAAACCATCTATTCATGTTCCATGTGTTTACAAACATTATACACCACTGTAAAGCTGTACTTTAAACTGTTACAGAACAAGTTCTTGACTGTGATGAGGAAGATGGGAACATACAAGAGGGACACTGTTCATCTACTGTTGATGGTTTCTGTTACTGTTAAAATACATGATTTTGCAGTTATTAATTGTTGTTAGCCAAGTGATTTATGAAGACCCGTTGGGCCAAAACATAGTTCCAACATTGAAGAAGTTTGAGCACTAAACAAGCATTTTACGAATCAAATGCCTCCAAGCAGTCTTACAGTAAAGATTTTTTTGGAGGAACTCAAAATGTTTTCATAAGATAAACTTAAATTACGTGTGTAATGCAACCTGATCCATTCTCTTCTCATCTTGGATGGGTTGAAGAACAAAACAAATTGTCAGACGATTCCATTATGGCAACTACTCCATTTAGAGTGTTTCTACATGTTTATTGCAGAGACATATGATGTAGATGAAGTTCAATTATACTTGAAAACAGCTGCACACTTTAGAGTACTTTACTTTACTTACTGTATATGTGCTAATTATTTAAAATTATTTGTGTGACAAAAACACATCACTTATGCATTGTCAGCATTTTGTTTCATTTTTTTTTATAAATCATTGATCTTTCTGAAACTTTGATTATATCCCATAGAACCTCCAGCTGAAGTGGTGCTTCCTCCTACCGAGAGTAATATGCCACCACCACCCAAGAGAAGCAAAGCATCATCTCAGAAGCAGATGTCTTCAGGAGCCAGTGCTATGCAAAGGTGAATTCTTTACACATTTCTCTTTTGTATGTCTGTTGATTTCTGTATAATTAAAAAAATTTAACTACAAATGGCTAAATGTTGCAGTAACAGCCACATGCTTAAAAAAAACTCAATTTTAATCATTTTCAGTACCATTGGAAAATCTACCACATGCTGTTTTTTAAGGCAATCATTAGTTTATGTCTTTTTTAGAAAACTTAAACCACTCAAAGCGTAAAGGCTTTTATTTAGGTAGATGTAAATTTTGATTAATTACCATTACAAAAATCTCTCTCAAACATTTGCTCATTCTGTGTATTTGTATCTTTAAAATTAACTTTGTAATGATTTAAATTTTGGCCTCAATTTAGTCGAGGTATTCAAAACATGACAACAGCATGACATGACAAGAGTCATTTATTGTTTAGATAAATATCAAACGGCTTTGATCTAATGTCTGTACAATGTAGTGATGCAGTTAGACAGATGTACAAATCATACAAATATCCAATTACAAAACATTTTTAACATACTAACAATACTTGCATTGTAAAGAAATTAACATTTGGTTGAAAGACTTTCTGGTGCATTTCACTTACAGCCAATAACATTTTCAGCAATATTTCTATCAGGCAGGCGTTGATCTATTTGGTTGATAACTTTTTACAAAGTGTAATATTGGATTACAGAAAAACATGGCGAAAGATACAGTGACTGCACACAGTCTGAGCGTGCACAAGCAATATCGGAGTGAGAGAAGAGTTCATTTGTGTGTATTAGCCCTATGTGAGATTTCGTAGCCAGTTATCTGTCATTATAGGACTGTGTTCTCATGTTACAATAAAGAGCTAGCCACATTTGCACAGGAATGATTAAATGTATGCGGAATACAAGTAATCCCGTGTGGACATTCAAACTGTGTAATTGACAGGAGGCGGAAGCGAGGAGAGCCAAACGCAGGGCATGTATAATAATAGACCGCAACATAGTACTCATTGGCTTAAAGCAGCAAAATGTAACTTTTTCTGTGTTTGCGAAATCTATATGATGAGCGCGTACATTATAAATTCTGCTTTCAAGCTGCTGATGTCTTAATTGCAAATTCCTACAATTCAAACTATTGTATCCTGGTCAGGTCGTCATGAATCGCATAGACAAAATCATGCAGAAGTTGCTCCAGTTACAATGTTCTTTATCTGCTTTTCCCAGTTTAGATATCACTGCTTTTACTGGTCTGTTTACGATATCATGATGCATTAAAGGTTTGAATATCAATTAAAAATGCGGGCGTACTCTGTAACAGACTATGATTGAAAATTAACAAAGTATATTATTTTGCTAAATTTGTACTAGTACAAGTAAAAGTACAGCTTTAAAAATTATGGAAGCAGATTAGTCTCATTAATAATTTACGCAAAAGACACGCTGCACACATGCGTAACCAAATTCACATGCATGAAACGTAATTCACATGCACAAAAAAAAAACATATTCATAAAATACGTGTCACAAACGCAAAACACAATCCACAAAAAACTGTGTTTAGAATCTTTAAAATTCACAAGTTAATTGTGACTGTGAATGTATGAATCGTCATTCATGTGTGAATCACCCTGGATTTGCGTGTGTGTATTTTTGAGACTGTCCTGGCAGCCTGTTTCTCCCACTTGTGTGACTCGTACTCATTAGCCAATCAGATGCCAGCTCACCATTCAACCAATCATAGCCCGCCAAGAGCGCAGAACTCAAGGAGCTCAGCTTTACACACCTTTTGCGCAATCTGATTTAATTAGAATGGAAATTAAGCTTTAAGTCAGCAATTCGGCATGGCGAATGAAAAACGGGACGCACGTGTAAGTTATTACTTTGTTTCATAACACATAACATGTCGAATTGCTGACGTAAAGCTTCATTTCCATTCTAATTAACTCATTGGTTGGTTGAATGGTTCACACATGAATGACGATTCGTACATTCACAGTCATTATTAACTCGTGAAGTTTAAAGATTCAAAACACAGTTTTTTGTGGATTGTGTTTTGCGGTGACACGAATTTTATGAATGTATTTTTTTCCGTGCACGTGAATTACGTTTCATGCATGTGAATTTGGTTACGCATGTGTGCATCGTGTCTTTTGCGTGAATTATTAATGAGACTAATCTGCTTCCATAAAAAATATACTCAAAAAAAGTAGGCAAAAAAACGATTTAATTACAGTAACGTGAGTAGTTGTATCAGTAATTCCAGACTTACTTCCTGCATGAACCTATGTAGGTTTGAAACTAAAGGCCAGCCTCTGGTTTTCATTGGCTGTTTCTGAATGTGTGCGTGTAGCGTGATCTAATCTCAAACAACGGTAGAACCGACACCAGACAGTGACAGCTGACCGATCAGACCAGAGTAAAGGGTCAGAAAGAAGGGTTTAGAGCAGGGGTCTCAAACTCAGTTCCTGGAGGGCCACAGCTCTGCACAGTTTAGATCCAACCAGCTCCAAATCTGTTTGATTATGGTTGGAGATAAACTGTGCAGAGCTGTGGCCCTCCAGGAACTGAGTTTGAGACCCCTGGTTTAGAGAGAAACCCTTGAACAAATAGTTTCTCACACTGATGCTTTATGTATTAAGAGAAAAATTAAGCTTTCTTTTTTTAATGTTGGACACAGGTAATCTTATCATATGAAACCTCTAAAGCTATATACTTAAAATTAAGCAGGAGAGAACTTTTTAACATGCAGGCTGTCACGAATCACAATCACGAAATGTTATATTTTTATTTAATTATTTTGCTGTTTATCTTTTTTGAATGTTTCTACCAAGACACTTAATTGAACACTTTGCTGCAAAAATGTTGCCAGCACCCTGAACTGGTTCTTCTCTGCACATGTTTTTCAAGATGATAATGTTCAAAACCCCATCTGTGGTTGTTTATAGGTTCACTAAGTTGACTTAGTTGTAACTGTAGTTGTTCTAGGATCTGAAAAATCAGTAACTCTTGGACCGGTTTAATGAGTGGATTGATGCATAGAAATAACTTACAGGGATGACATTGATCCTAATGTAACTTTTTCTTTTCACCATTGTTAATTTCAGGGCTGGTGACAGAATATAAAAATGCTCTTTGATTGATGATGTAATTCTGTTTATAGGCAAATAATTGTACTTGCACTATAGATGCTGACTTGAATATAGGATTCAGAATTTGGGTTTAGAATTCCAGCCTACTCTCTTAAACATTCTTTTTTTTCCAATCAATTTAAGGTAAAACTACCCAGAAGAGAACTCCCTGGCAGCAGGCAGAGGTGCAGGCGCTGGAGAGACACCTGAAACGGTGCATCATATCTGGCACTGTACCATCAAAGAGTGACTGTGAGAAATGATGTGGAAGCTCTGAGGAACCGTGACTTTTTTGGTTTAACTACATTTGAGAGCTTGGTTTAACTCAATAAAAGTTTAATTCATTGAAGTCATTTTATTCTGAATCCGTTTCTTGAAGTTTAGTTAGTAGCTGGTTTATTGTATTGATAAGTATCTGGTGAATTAGTAGCTGGGTGGTTGGTTCAGGCTAAAAACGGTTTAAACAAAACGCAATTATAGAAAGAATAGTTTGAAATGGAAAAGTTTAAGGCCTGGTTTCACAAATGTGGCTTAACTTAATATTAACTTAACATTAATTAAATTAGGGTATTTAAGCAACTTTTACAAAAATGGTTTGGAAGAAAACATTACAGCTGTGCATCTTCACACAGAACAATGACACTGACAAATTAAAACATTTCTCAGAGCAAGATACTTTGTTGAGACCGCTCAAACATGCATTTAAGTCTGGGACTAGCTTAAGCCTTGTCTGTGAAACTGGGGGTAAATATGTGGCTACATCCGGGCAATTATGCATGACTCGCAAACAATCCTTTGTGTGTTAATTAAAAACTTGTTCACTGCAACATTAGTCCACTTCAGCCACACTGATAATTCCATTCAAATGTATCATCAAACATCAATCAGTCATTTTAACCTTAAACAGGGAATAAATGCTTAAGACTGGTCCCAGACTGTTTGAGTTGTCCTAGCTGAAACTAACTTGCGCTGAGGGATCTTAAAATATGTCAGTGCCATTGTTTTGTCTCAAGATGCACACCATGGGTCTGTTTCATAAAATTTTACTAGGTTTTTAAGGTTTATCAAATAAGCCAGGTTTATTTCAGTTAGTCTGACTGCCCCAGTAATGTTCTTGCTTTTTTTTTTTTTTTCTAAGGCATTTTAATAGAAGCTGTTTCCCCCTTAGAGGCTGAATACCTTCATTTAACTAAGACCTAGTCCTGGCTTAAGCTAATCTCTGTCTGTGAAACTGGGCCTAGGTGTTTTATGCGGGAGGGAAGCTTTGCATTACTAGCACCGTTTGTAGACCTCATATATCTTTACATAAATTGATCTTATTTAAACTTAAAAATGTTCAAACTTTTGTACTATTAATAAAAATTTTAATTTTACTCGGCTGTACATTTAACCAATGTTAGAAGCAAATTAACAAATGCAGTCTGAAGATTTACTTAATATTATATATTATAAACTATAATAATATTTATTATATATTATTATTATTATTATTATTATAGTTTTATTTGTCATTAGTAATACTTGGTAACACTTTAGAATAGGGGTACAAAATAATACATTAGTTAAGCATTAATTAATGGTTAATTTGTTCACAATTAAGCATTAGTTGAGCAAAAACACACTACTAATTAAT
>JAUCMT010000285.1:0-14472 GCA_032357475.1 Enteromius thamalakanensis
TGCCAGCTGTGTTGTCCAGGTGCCTTCAGTCTTTGTCTTGATTAGTCTTTGTATAAATTCACTCCCCATGTCTTGTACCTTTGTCAGATGTTAAAGTTGCATGTATTTTGTTCAGCTCCGCGAAACTCGTTGCACTTTCCTTGTTTCTTTGTTTTCTTGTTTTAATAAATGTCCAGTTTGCACCTTAGCTCCTGGCTCTGTGTTCTCCCTGCTTACGAGAAAGCGCAAGCACGAGTTTGTTCACCCTCATCGTGACAGATCGACAGACCACAAGGAAGATGGCGGCCAAGGAGGCAGACGCCGATCCAGCCACGGGGTTGCCAGCACCGCACGAAACCCCCACGGCACCCAAACTGCAAAAAAAGGGGTTGAAGGCCGTTTCACCGCAACAGCGGCCGTGTTCACCGCGGTCAGCACCGGTTGTGCAGCTTGGCGAGCTGTCATCAGTCCCTACGTTCCCCAACTTGCTAATAACGGGTCCTAGCCCCGTCTCACAGTGTAGCGAGCCCTGTAGTGCACAGTCAGTCCCGGTTCCACAACCTAGTGCACTGTTTCAAGTTCAGTCGGTACCAGTTTCTCAGCCCACTGTGCTGTACAATGCTCAGTCAGTTCGCGTTTTACAGCAAAAAGAGCTGATCAAGTCCCAGTCGGCTCCGGTTACGCAGCCTGAGAAGCTGCAGTTGGCCCTCACGGTGACTAACCAGTCAGTGACGGGTCTCTCTCCCGTAGCATAGTACAAGGGGCCGTGTTGAGTCCAGTCTGTCCCTGTTACGCAGCCTGAGAAGATGCAGTTGGCCCTAACGGTGACTAACCAGTCAGTGACGGGTCTCTCTCCCGTTGCACAGTACGTGGGGCCGTGTCGAGTCCAGTCTGTCCCTGTTACACAGCCTGAGAAGCTGCAGTTGGCCCTCACGATGTCTAACCAGTCAGTGACGGGTCTCACTCCATAGCACAGTACGAGGGGCCATGTCGAGTCCAGTCTGTCCTGGTTACGCAGCCTGAGAAGCTGCAGAAGACCTTCATTGTTCCCAGTCAAGTTTTAATGGGTCCTAGCCCAGTAGCACGGTATGAGGGGCCGTGTATTGTCTAGTCAGTCCTGGTTCCCCAGCAAGTCGAATTATCCGAGGCCTGTGACCCTGACTCAGGGTGGCCGGATCCTCCAGACCAGATCTGCGATCCGGAAACTGAGTGGTCGGATCGGCCAAACCCAGTCTGCGATCCGGAACCTGAGTGGCTGGACCCACCAGACTCGGCCCGTGATCCAGTTTTGCTGAAATCACAGAGCTCCACGAGACCATTGAGGCTTCATGGCCTGAATCTCCGGAACCAGTGTATAGCACAGAGACTCCATCGGGTCCACCAGAGGCTACACTACTTCTGGAGATGTCGGTTTTGGCCGTAGAATCCCCAGAGGCCTCAACGGTGGCTGCACAGCCCATGGAGGTCCCCGAATCAGGTTTCAGTCGGTCTGGGAGGGCGTCTTCTCTGTCCTCCATTGATCCCGCCCAGGTGGGCTGCTCCGCCATGGAGGGTGAATTAACTGTTGGGTCGGCTCAAGAGAGCACGTCGCCTGGTGAGCCCAGGTGGGCTGTTCCGCCATCTGCTACGCCCCCAGGATTTTTTGTTGTTGTCCATGTGCCTGTGTTTGTTTACCTTCTGTCTCCCTTGTGCTGTCCTCGTCATCTGTAACCCCGCCCTTGTAATCAATGTTCACTCCTTGCCAGCCTTGTGTGTCCAGGTGTTCCCCATTATCCCTTGATTGTGTCTAGTACTTAAACAGTGTCTTGTTCAGTGCCCAGTTGTCCGTCGATAAAGTTACATGTGTTTTGTTCAGCTCTGCGAAGCTCGTTGCACTTTTCTTGTTTCTTTATTTTCTTGTTTTTATAAATGTCCAGTTTGCACCTTAGCAACTGTGTTCTCCCTGCTTACGAGAAAGCGCGAGTTTGTTCACCCTCATTGTGAAAGGTTGTTTGTGCAAGCACCTTATTATAACCTGTATTTATATTTTAAAGTCAAGCAACCTCTAGCATGTGTAAAAAATAATGACAGTGTCGTGTTGTCTGATTGTCATTACCAATCAAAAAGCGTGTTTATTTAAATGCAATGCAACTATACCTAACCAACTTCTAAATCTACCCCTTACAGAAATCATGCAAAATTATGTTTCATAGTGCATATACATTTTATAAGCACGTGTGTTTTCTGGGATTTAATCCATGATCACATGGTTACATATTATTGTATTTATAACGCAATGTGCTACCAACTAAGCTACACAAAACCGGTCAAGTTTATTTTAAAATCATCTCGCTCTTTTATAATCTGAAGAACCTTCTTCCGCACAAAGAAACAGAAAGGTTCTTTAGGTGTTAAAGGTTCTTTATGGAACCATTTAGATAGAAATGGTTCTTCTATGGCCTTGTGAAGCACCTTTCAGCCAAAAACAAAGGTTAGCCCATGATTTACTCATCCCCAAGGTGTACATGACTTTCTCTCTTCAGAGGAATCCAATTGCAGTTCCATTTAAAAAATGCTTATAAATATTAGCAGCGGCTGGGGTGGTTTCGTTCAACAGTCCAAAAAAGTTCAATAAAGTGCATACATCCATTATAAAAATTGCCTCACATGGCTCTGGAGGGTAAATAAAGGCCTCCTCCATATCAAAAACATTCTAAACCACTTTTTCTATTCTGGGCTAACTGCTTAAGCAAATATTAGTCTAATTTTAATTTTTGGATTAATTAACTGACATTATATTATAATCTGACAAGCTAATATTCCACTGCACAGCATACTGTTGATTATTGTGGGGTTGGTATCAAGTAAACATACTGAATAAACCTTCTATTTCTTTTATTTTCTGCATATTTCCTTCTTCTAAGACCATCAGATCCCTAAATGCTTTCACACTTGTTCGTGTTTAGAGTTCTGTTATAACTAAATGAAGTTTCAAATAACAACATTTTGGCTTTGTTTCACAGGAAACGGGAAGCCAGGAGACGATTTCTTACTATGAAAGTCAACCTACAGATATACTACATTCCTGTTTTCCGCCAGTCATCTACAGCCTCTCCTGTGAAGGTAAATACCCTTTCCTTCCCTCTGACACTTTAGCAAGTGTACCCGAGATGTTATTCATCAAAAAAGTCTTCAATTTTAGCAGAACTAGCATGATCTTACAGAAATTCTGTTTCAGGAGATTCTGCCTTTTACAATCTATAACATCTGTGCTCTGGGCTCTTATCTTGGAATGGTGGATCCGTGGTACGATTGCAATGTCTGTAGTCTTGGACAGATGATTCCTGATCTTGCAAGAACGGTATGTAAAAAAAAAAAAAGCTGGGCAGATATTTAGCATATTAGCCATACTTGGATAAGAAAAATGAGGATACATTTAGCCGATTAAGTCAGTCAGTATGGAATGAGGAAGTTTGAAAGTTTCTTTTTCAGTTATTTTTCTTTAAACATTTCCTTGTGTAAATGCAAAGCTAGCAACTGTTCATTGTGAAAAACATGTTCCTCTTGCCAATTTGGCTTACTCGTTAATTTTTACCAAATTTGTTAGGCTGTTTATTAATTTATATATTAAGCAGTTTGTGAATACATGCCAGAGGTTAAACATACTTAAGAGTACACATTGCAAAAAATGAAAAAACTATGAAAGTCTATACTTAAGTGCAAGTAGTACATAACTGTGCTGCCTAACAAGCATTTATGGTAATCTAAAATATAATTTTATGTAATTTCTATTGTAGCTTTTATGCTATGCACTTACATTTGTAATTACACATTCGTAATGATGAACGGTTTGACTTTATAACTGCACTTAGTAAAACTGTTCTTGTGTATGTTACGAGAGCCACGAATGTGTACTCTATTTAACTGGTCTTTTATGTCTTTAATGCATTTTATCTCCAGTTTTTTTTTTTTTTAATTCATAAGTAAAATACAAGTTCACATTCAAGAGTCATCAAACATTACTCCTAATGAATGATGTCAGTGTAATGCAAATTGTTTTACTTTTATTTTTAATCTTCCAGTCCTGCACTGGTAAACCACAAGAGTCTGACCTTTTCTTACCTGACGTCATCTCGTATTACGTGCGTATGGCCCAGCAGCCAGTGTACTTCAACATTTACTACATTAAGGTGAGTATGAATGTCCTTTTGTATCTGTTTAACGTAGTTGCTTTTTTTTAGCTATGATGACATGAGTTTCAGGTGTATTTTAGTCACCAAGTAAGTTTCCATGCAGAAAAAACACATTTGTTCATTTACAGCAAATATAAAAAACAGGCATAAATGATGTAAAAGCAAGATAAAAGAAAAAGAAAGTACATAGCCACAGAAGGTCAAGCTGTTTAAGTTCTTATTCAAGCTGTTGGATATTCTAGCACTTTCGGATATAGCATAGCATTCTTGATATTCTATTTTTGCAGATTTACTTTTCCAACAAGTCCAAAGAAACTGTGGAAGAGGTTTTTGTTACAGACCTGGAAGTGGATTTTCCAGATTTTAAAAAGATGCAACGTGCACATAAAGGTATTCAAGACCAAATTCAGAATAAGTACAGTCATTGCTACCCTAGATTTTGGCTAGCAGTTCATTCAGACAATATTTACAGCCAACATTCTTTTCTTAGAAACTGTCAAACAGAAGAAGTTGACTGCCGAGCAGTGTGGTGCATTGGTCTCATTTAGCTACTTGAAAGTGAGTATAGGCCTACATATAACGTGACTGGTGTTGCTTGGGTTCGGTTTTCCAGTCAGTGACATTCCTTAATCACAAAGAAATAATAATAATAAAAAAAATAGAATTAAAAATTACGTGACCAGCAAATCTTAGTTGACCTCATATGGGCCTTCAAATTCCTTTTAGGTGTCGCTAAGCAACAGGGAGGTTGAGAAAGGGTTTTCACTCAGAACCACTGGTGCCCAGATTTCAGCAATACCTCAAACCAAAACTGAAGGTAAAGTTACATGATTTGTTTTTGTTAATCAATTTGGATAACATTAACTTCAACCTAACCAATTTTAAATGAATGACTATTTGACTTTCCACTTTGTAGATTTTAACTGTCTCATGGTCACTTTCAGTGACATTAAGCCAAAGAATATGACGGTAGGTCTGCCAAAACTGAACAAAACTTCCTTCTTTTGAAACCCAGAGAGTAAAACAGAGAATTAAAAAAAGATCCTATAAATATTGATTATTTATATCTATATCTATCTCTATATATATAACTTTTATAACTTATTATTAAGTTGTTTAACTCTTTATGTTGGTCTGTAACTGAAGTATTTTAGCATGGCTGTCATGAGAAGTAAATTAAATTTACATCGGATTAAGTTCAGATTATTTATGCTTTGTTTTATTTTTTAGGAGAGAAAGATCAGAACATGCAATTTTAAATTAAAGACACCAGACAGTACTTTTACAGTACGTTTGGATAAAGACTTTCGAAGGAAATTTATGAATGTTGAGAGGTGAGTAATCAGTGCTTTTTCTGCTCATGTTATCATTTTAATTAAGATGTCCATTACCTATGCTACCGTTCAAAACTGTGAGTTGTTAGTTGTTCAAAAATACAGTGAAAATAGTAGTATTGTAAAATATTATTACTATTTCAAATAACTGTTTATATTTATATACTGTATATATATTGCTCACAGGAATAAATTACATTTTATGTGTATGTATGTGTGTATATATATATATATATATATATATATATATATATATAAAGTGTAATTTGATGGCAAATACTTGTCAGCAACCATTGCTCTAATCTTCAATGTGACATGATCCTTCATAAACCATAAAAAAAAAATTATTTGGTGCTCAAGTAACTGCTTTTATTTTAATAGTACAGTATATAATTTGTAATATTTTTTTTTGTAACAAAAATCTCGAACAGTAGTGTATTTTCAAATAATTAGATTACCTTGATTTAAAAAATAATTAAGATGTAGGCTTAGAGTGATACACGTTAGATGAAGCATTGATTTCTTTGCATTGCATTATATTTTTCAAAAACAGCATTGAGGTTGCTCCATGTCGAGACCCTGGATATTACGTTCAAAAATCAAAGTTCATGGCAGACGGTGACAGCCACGCTGGACTGAGCAAATACATGAGCAAAGGATTGACTCTGCCCATTAACACATTTGCTGGAATAATTGACTGAACGAACAAAGATCGAGATGGAGGCTGCTTTCTGTCAACATAAAGGCCAGTACTGGACACTTGCAGTATGTGTATTGTGTTTTAAACAATGCATTGTGCAGTCGTGTCACCATGTGATCAAATGATCAGCTAAGACACTTCACCAAGCAGGTTTTACTGCAATATAAACTTTTATCTGTGAATCACAAGTTGATCGGTCCGGAAGTATTTTAAATGTTTAACACAACTAACTCACTAACACTAATGCAGTCATGGCATTGAGTTTCTCAAAGATGCAGGATTTACTTGAACTAGTTTTCTGCTTTAACAATCAACCTGTTCCTGAAGAAGAGAATTCTTCACACGCTGCCAGTCTTTCATCTGAATTTTCCATCAGAAAAAACAGAGTAACTGTTTATTACAAGTGCTGTGTATGTCTGTATAACATAAAATATATGCCATATGACCAAGTGTTTCAGAGAAACTGACATTCCCTTAATGATTTGCACTTTGGTACATTAAATGTTTTATGCTTTTTTTATCCCACTATGCATGTTTACAAATGTAGGATCTTCTATAAGAAGGTTTTATAGCATCAAAAACATGTTTGAATTTAAAAAGCGTAAATGATATGTATTTTAATTATTGTCTATGTGATATCTGCAGACCAGCAGCACTGTTGTTACACAAAAGGTTCAAGCTTTAAAAGGTTGTGTTGTGCATTAAGCTGGTTAAGAGTCAAAGTCTGTCTTTAACACAATAGTGGTGCCAAATATTTGAATCTTCCTCATATCAATCTCTGTACATTATGAAATAGCCATATTCTGGGGTTCTTTTCTAATCTGATTCCAATAATCACAGTATTTCGGTTATGCCATGCATTTATTTTATAGAACAAAGATGTACTCAAGAAAATACGATCAGGTCTGTCTCTTTTATGGCATTAATTAATGCCGAAGATTTGCACAATTGTTGATTTGTCTGGTTTTGTAAATATTGTGACTTTTTTAAATAAATAAATAAATGTAGCATTTTCAAATGATTGCAACAAACTTTGGTCGAGATTTATTAACACAGTTACGATGTTTTAAACTTAAGGTACCCTGACGGCACAAAAAATGTTGTTGTTGTTGTTGTTGTTGATAATAATGACCACAAGATGTCGCCAAAGAATCAGTAATAGCAGTGTAACGGCTGCCGCTGCGTAATGGTGTCTAGTTATCCACAGCCGTCGCTTTTTTCCTCAGCAACGAGAACCGCTGGATCCGCTGCATTATTTTAGCGAGCTCTCTTGCTTTTGCCTGTCTCAACAAAGTCAGGATATTCGTATAAGATTAGGCTTCAGTGGAGAGTGATGGATGAAAAGCGCAGAGCATCCTGTCAGTACGGATCCCTGGAATGCACGAAATGGAAAACAGATGTGGACCAAACAGGTATCTCTACACCTGTCTGTTTTAAAACCTGTCAAAACGTATTGGTGAAAGGTATTGTAGACTATCACACACACTTGCATTCTCTTCTCCATTGGGGTTTGTGCTGATTTAATGCCACAGATGAAACTTCTGCTGATGGAAAAATGTGTTCAGGTTGAAAAGTGTTATACAGAGAGTCTCATAATTTAGCCATTAATAAGTTAAATGCTAACATCACATGGAGATGTATTTTGTGACTGCATGCTGTGGTGACTTTGAAATGGTAAGGAGAATCGGGATAGAAGAACATGTCTTTGTGGAGTGTCATACTGTCTTTATTTGCTGAAATGCACCTTCTGCTGCTTTCAGTTACTGAACCTTGCTAATAAAGTTTTGCAAAATAAACTTGTGGAAATCATCAGGGCAAAGCAAATGGGGTCCATTCAAATGATTTCCAGGGCTTCATTATCTACTGTATAAATATATATATATATATATATATATTAACATATACAAATTAAGGGTTGTAAGTTAGTAAATAATTTATTTTTAAGGATTTTTAGTCTTTTACTTGTTTTTAATACATGAAATTCCCTTTGTAGCACTTCTTGAATTCTTATGCACTGCACCGCATTAATTCTACTGCTTTCTCGTTCAGTCTAGCACATTTGAATGATTTTCCTTTATGAATGCCTAACCTGACATAAAAAGCCTCAATGCTTCAGAGGAGTAGTTAACTTGCACATGCAAGGAGCAACTTGCCTCTTGGCACTGATTTTTGAGCAGCTCTTTTTGCAAGAATATTTGATTTAAATGTTCTAGTGTCATCTTATATCAGTACCTGTGCTGAAGACACCTATTGATGGTTTTGATACAAACAGGCTTGTGAGCCAAATAGGAATGGGGAAAAGGTCAAATTCATAATCGAACAGCATTGGGAAGACAATACATTTTTAGCATGTTGTATTGTAGATAATTTAGGATTCCCAAAAAGGCGTATTAATCTGTTAAAAAAGGTCTACATATTAATATCAATGGAAAAATCTTTGTTTTTTCCATATTCCACCATACATTTCACATGGGACTTCGGTGGCTTGAAAAACTTGGCAAAAGGACCTGAGTATCCTTACCTGTTACTTACCTTTGTGAATCTGCCTCTCTGCTCCATACCTGTGGTTTACTTGCCTCAATACTTACCAGCGGAGATCCTGCTTGAGTTCTTGAACTGTTGTTGCTCACATCACCTTCTATTGATCCGCTGAGTTATTTTATTTTTGTGCACAAATAAACTCACCTGTTGATTAAATCCCTCTTGTCTGTGTTCCCTGAGCGTGACATTAATTCATCAATACAGTGATTTGTTTTTAAATAACTAATGAAGACTAGTTAAAGATCTATATCATTGACGAATCAACAAAACAAGGCTATATTACGCAATAATTTTTTCTAAATATTGTCATATATCCCCATCTCACAAATTGAGTGGCCACTCAACCGAGTAAAGCTGACAGATCGTATTATCCTCAGCCTAGCCTAACGGTTACCATGCCACTCATGAGGAAGACACAGTGCAATTCCACTGGAAACATAAGTGACATAAGCAATTGTAGGATTAGTGGAAGAGTTATGCTAGACCTCCTAAAGCCTTGCAAGTTATAATTTGTTGTCTGACAGCCGAGGCGGGAAACGTGGACAAGCTGCAATTTTCTGCTGCTGCTAAAGCTTTGATTTATTGGTGCAGGAAGGATACGAAGGAAGTCAATAAAAGGGGTTATGAGAACCTCTTCACGAATAGGAAGATGGTAGTAACAGTAGACCTAAAGGAACTGTAGAGGTTAATTTTATGCTTTCTCAAATTTGTTATATGTAAAGGGGATCGGTGGTTGTTTATGGCTATTTTTAAATTTGCAACATGAAGGAGGTGTAATGATGGTGTATTGATTTCAACAGACTGGTGCATCTTGAAATGTACCTCACATTTCGGATCCTCCACAAGCCCAGCTAGTCTTGAGAAAGAAGATTTAAAATTTGAGGTTTTCTATAGAACGCAATTTGAGCTGTATTCAGCAGCTCTTTGTGGTCGTGATCATTGTGGCTTCAGTCCAGATCTTCTCGTTTTCTGTGTTTGCAGAGGCAGATGTGGTCTCGATGGCAGACTCTACTATCACAGTTGGAGACATAGAGGGGGAACTCTGTAAGATTGAACGGATCAGAGACATTTTGATCAGGAGGGAATCTGAGCTAAGATACATGTGAGTAAACTACGTTTTACATGTAATTATTTATGATATGTACAATTTGTGTGTTTTGTGTGATTGAAATGCTCAGATTTTTTTACATTGCATTTTAAATTTTTAAATGTTGCAATGTTTTTTACAGTATTTTCTATTTATATTGATAACACATTAACATTTATATAGCGCCTTTCAAAACAAAGTTACAAAGTGCTTTACATTAAAAAGATCATTACAGGTACAAAATACAAACCATCAAAATAAAGAAAAAGTCTTATGATAAAAAGAAGAGGCATAAGCCCTGTTCACGTGGGTTTAGTATTATCTGGTGACCTCTAGTTATTTGTAATAATTGCAGAGGGTTTCTGTGATCTTAATCCTGTGTGAATCGCCAACATGATCATTAATGGATGGAAAGTTGATAAGGTAGTTGTAGATATCAGGATACTGGTCAGGAAGGTCAGGAAATCTATCCATTCCTTTTGATACACGTTTAAAAACACCCCAGGAGCATTATAGGGATCTTGTATGTTTAATCTATTAAGTTTTGCTGTATATAGGGTTATGAGTTAAAGTTCACAGTGAACTCTTTTGCCTTTAAACTCTTGCTGGCGCCATTCATTTCATATACAGTACTCTTCCAGCAGTTCTTGCCTGCCAGCATGGAGGAAAGGGTCACGTGACTGAAGGAGCTCTACGGCAGTGGCCGGGTGTTTCCTAATCAGTGTTCCTATGTATACGGCAATTGTCATGGTCTTGAGACCAAAGATATAGCCTGCAGTAATTTTTCAAGTGTCAGAAATTCAGCATGATCCTTGCACAGTGCTGCTACCCACGTTTACCATTCAGCCAATAAAATGTGTAATGAAATCAATCAATGAAAACAAAACATAAATCTGCTTACCTCAAACTCTTATTCATTCCTCTTTCACAGCTTTCACTTGCTTTCAGCACACATACTACAACTGCTAAAGTGTGATTCATCATGCTGTTTTTGTTTACCACTAGTACATGCTGATGTTTTATATGGTAACATGCATAGTACTTACCAGTCAATCAATATCATCATTGAACAGTCTACCCACAAGTTTATTAGATCCATGTGGCACAGAGTTATCTGCAGTGATTTTATTGGATTACCAAAATTGTGCAGTGTGTCTCTGGCTTAACTGATTGACTATTAATGTTGATTCATCAGCTGACGTTCTAAAAAATAATTCTATTAGTATCAGTCCTCATTATCATTACTGCTGTGGGCTTCCCTATTTTTATCAAATTTAAACAATTAAAACTTTATTGTTACAATTTTTATCCATTTTGCCTGGATAACATTCAGCTGTCACAGACAACTGATTTCCTACATTTTTTTTTTTATAAATCACTATACAGTCTCTTCGCATTTGATAAAATATGTTAAACTCAAATTAATTATTGACAGTCCGTTTATGTATTTATTTTCTACAAAAACTGTCAATGGGGCAGTACCGTTTCAAAAGGCTCACTTTTGTACATATTAGGTTCAAATATGTAAGTACTAAAATGTACCTAAGGTATCAAAATGAATCCTTTACACACAGTGTTGTACGTACTTTACGCCCAAACGTAAAGAAAAAAGCGTTTTGGGCGTTTGTACCTTTATTTCTGAGAGTAAAGGTAGCAATGCTTTAAATGGGTCTTAATCACCTTTTCTGGGTTTATTTAGCTATAAAAACCTGTTGACTGCAAATTATCCCTTATCCCTTATTCCAGATTATCTATGTCATTATTGCTTTTAGATTAACAGATGTCTTTTCTTTTCTTCTTTTCATTTTCACATTCCAGATAAGCACACTACAGTATATACAAGTAATAACCAATTTAGTCAATAATAATTGACAGTCAACAGCCAAACCCCCAAGCCTTGAGCGGTTCATAAAGCTGATCTGAGATCCTTCTCATCACCATCACATCTGCAGTCATCTGTCCTTCCTGTTCCCATTACCAAGAGCTACAATCAGCCAGCTGCCCCTCATCAAGATGTTAATGCTTTGCTTTTGATGCTGCCAGAGTGTCTAATGCATGGATATTGGTTTCCCCTCACAATCGTTTGGGGAAGAGCTTTGGCTATCACAAAATCAGCGGGGCATTTCTTCCCCACTTGGTTCTCAGCCTCCACAGTCTGTCTCAACTGAACCGGAGAGATACGGAGAGAAATCCAATGTTACAGCTTCATCATTGAATTGTGTATTTGGTTTAGAATTTAGGGACTGAATGCACTCTAAATACTGCTGTCTGACACGCATGCAAAAATGGTAATATCTTATACTGGTTTTATTAAAGTCAAGAATATTATTTTATAACATAAAAACTGAACTGCAGCTAGATAATATTTGCAGGTTATCAGTTTATGCAGAGAGTTAAAAAGCTGTCATGCGTAATTCTTTCAGTTCATTTGGCACATGAGTACGTTATCACTTGTTTTTGTCTGCATATACATTGAAACATTGAATACAGATACACATATTGACAGCATTTAGACAGCAATTTGGATTTATTTAGATTTTTGTATAAAACTATTTATTTGCATCCCAAATTGTCACTGTGTGGCAGCCATCCAGTTCAACAGACATAGCTATACTGGGGGAAAAACAACAACTGTTGTACATTTAGCTGACTCAAAGGAGCCAGTTGTACAAAAAAATAATGTGTAAACTACAAACAAATACATAGGAATACTAATAAGATCAGGCTGCATGGCCAAGGCTCAGACTCTCATTGCCACTGTATGTCGTGGGCATACTGGGCATAATACGCAAATTTCCTGTGTGCATGGATGACCTACTGCAATTGCCAAAATGAACAGTAAATAACAGAGCTTACAGCATGGAAATGCAATGCTTTCACACAAAATTTGAGAACAAAACCTAAACTGGATGTAGTTTCGAGGTCATGTTACAACTGTAGTAAATGACTGTTTGAATTATTTATGGTAGGATAAAGCTTACTGTTTTAATAACTATTAAAGATGAGAATGCAAAACTGTACTTACCTCAGTAAATTTGTAAATTGTAGTTTCACTACACTCCCAGTCCTAACGTACGTCTGCATAACGTATACCCGCCCATGTTCTACACATCAGCCGCCAGCCAAACCTACTTAGCCGAAGTGTTCACTTACCATATAACAGATCAAGGAGAGATGATCCTAAGCACCACCAAGCAAAACAGGGTGGTGTTTTCATATTAGCTTGTTATTTTTATTGTTTAATTATTTTTATTATTGTTTTTTTTGCAGGATGGATGATATCCAGTTATGCAAAGAAATTACAAGACTGAAGAAAGAACTTCAAAAGCTTTTGTCTATCCCAGGTGAGTTCTGGGAAAGCATCAATTCCAGAAATAAATTCCAGTAAAAATTCAAGAAATACTGTTTTAGCTCTTAATGTTTTTTACAGTAAAAGCATATATAGCCTATACAGTATATTCTGTTATATAATCCAAAACTTGCTTTGCTGAAATTATTTATCTATTTTTTTGGTAGCGTGGCCTGATCTTAGTAAGCATGACAATGAAAGCTGTTGCTTGGTAAAATATAAAAATCCATTTTCAGATAATGACAAGTCTAACGAAGACAAACAGAAGGAGGAAGAACTTCTGAAACAGATTCATAAATTAGTGGAGGCCAGAGACTTCTTAGTAGATGACGTGGAGTTTGAGCGTCTCAGGTAAACTGATTTTAGCATGCTGGGAAATGAAGGAAGCTGACACACTGTTCATTTGCACCCTGTATTTAATGTCTGACTGAGCTCAGTTCTGGGGCAGACAGAATTCTGTCTAGGGCCTGAGGGAAAAAAAAAACATTACTCACCATCTAAGTACAGAAGTAATAGTATTTTATTTGTAATAAACCCTTGCTGCCACATTCTGTCTCACCAATTTCAAACATCTGTACAATGTTTATTTGTTGATGTTTTGCCTTGTGTGTAATAATGTAGTTATATTAACATAATGTAAATGCAATTTACCCCAAGAACTCTTTCAGTTGTAGTGCATTTTTATAATCAGTGCAAAGAAATAATTACTATATTGGAGCTCCATGTTAAAGGAAAAACTAGATGTATTTTTAGTCCAGCTGGTGTTAAACACGTGGTGCACATCACTGTGTAGGTCCATTTCCAGCCAGTTCTCAAAGGCTGGAATGGAAGTCTTGTAACATGTTGCAGAATTCTTTTGTAAAACCAGCAAAATACCAAAAAATTAATAAATAAAGAGAATTGCATCATACATGAATGCACGTTATATTTTCAGATTACATTTCCCAGCAATAATAGGAAAACCTTGAGCTGACTGAAGGAAATGAAAGACATTCATAAATATCAAATTATACAGTTAGTCTTCCCATAATGCATTGCCTTATGTAACCATAGTTACTTCTGCTGTACAGGGAACGGGAGGAGGACAAAGAAATGGCTGAATTTCTTAAGTCCAAACTACCAAAATGCTCCCAAACCAAGAGTAAGTCATTCTGTCATGATTGTTAGAACAAAGGTAATGTTTATGATTTTACAGCTCATCCAGGTGAAATATGAAGCTTCTTTATTGCATGTAGTCAAGTCAAGTCAAGTCAAGTCAAGTCAAGTCAAGTCACTTTTATTTATATAGCGCTTTTAACAATACAGATTGT
>JAUCMT010000286.1:1025-14442 GCA_032357475.1 Enteromius thamalakanensis
TGGAGCGCTCAAAGTGTGTGCTTGTCTCGACATGCAAGAAGGGAGAGATTTAAAGGGAAAGGTTAGAATAATAGAAACGTGTAGCCTTTTTTACAGCCGCCCCCATATTTCAGTAAGGAAATATGTACATTTACAAAAGGCTTCCATTATAGAATTTACAATTACATTAGTCTGGAATTTTAGGTAACTGTATAAGACGTGCAACTGGTCGAGTGTAAGCCTTTTCTCCCACCTGAACCTTGGCTGTCCTCACTCTGGTGTCAGCTCCAGGGTATACCTCCGAGACCTTTCCCACTGGCCAGAGAGCTCTTGGTAGCTGTGGTTCGATGATCAGCACTGTAGTGCCAACCTGGATGTCTGGAGTATCTTTTTGCCATTTTTGACGACTCTGAAGACCTGGGAGGTAGAATTTGAGGTAATGTCTCCAGAATTGGTCTGCAAGGATCTGGCTATGGCGCCATCGGCGTCGGCTGACCAGCTCTGATTCAGGGTATACTGTAAGAGGGAGTGAAGCATCTGGCCGCCCCATTAGGAGACAATTTGGAGTAATAGGGTCAAGATCAGAAGCATCGGATGATGTATATCCCAGTGGTTTAGAGTTCAAAATTCCTTCGATCTCCACCAGCACAGTTTGAAGGACCTCAAAGGTTACTGACTGAGTTCCTAGAGTAACCATCAGTGCATTTTTCAGAGAACGGATTTCTCTCTCCCAACAGCCTCCAAAGTGTGGCGAGTTAGGTGGATTGAAATGGAATTCGATTTGCTGTTTGGCCAATTGTCTTTGCAGATCTGGGGCAAGAGCTGTAAAAGCTTCCCTAAGCTCTCTCTCACCTCCTCTGAAGTTCGTGCCCTGATCTGATAAGAGTTCATAGGGTTTTCCTCTTCGAGCCATGAATCGCCTGAGGGCCATAAGGAATGAGTCGGTTTCCAGACTATGGAGGATGTCGATGTATACTGCTCTAGTGGTAAGGCATTTAAAGATTATTCCCCATTTCTTCTCACTGCGTCGACCTGTTCTAACAGCATAGGGGCCAAAGCAGTCTACGCCAGTGGAGTGAAAGGCGGGCTTAAAAAGACGCAGCCTGGAAGGGGGAAGATCTGCCATTTTAGGTACCTCTGGTTTTTTTCTCCATTTTTGACACTGCACACACTCTCGCTGTGAACGCTTGATGGCCTCTCTTCCTCGAAGAACCCAGTATTTACGGCGGAGCTCCGCAAACACTCTCTCTGGACCTGGATGACAAAGTTTAGAATCATAGTTTTGGATGATAAGTTTTGTGATGGGGTGCCTTGGGTCCAGTATTACAGGATGCTTGTTGTCTAGCTCCAGGTAGGAACTATGTCGTAAACGTCCACCGACTCTGATTAATTTGGATTCTTTATCAAGTTCCGGGAACAGTGCTCTTAATCGACTGCTGCACACAAGTGGTTTACCAGCTCTTAGTTGTTCTAACTCTGTTGGAAAACATTCCTGCTGTGCTTGCTGCAAAACCCTAATCTCAGCACTTCTGTAATCCGTGGCTGTGGATATACCTTCAGCCACCCCTTGAAGAACCATAGACTCTATTAACTCCTCAAGAGTCTTGAACTGACTGAAGTCAGAAGAAGTGAAGCAGACAAGAGTAGAGGTACCAACTTTACGAAGCTCGCTATCATCTGGCTGCTCTGAAATGGGGCATTTAGGCCACAGATTGGGTGGATCTTTTAGGAAGAGTGGTCCTTGGCACCAGCGGCTTTCTAGATTGAGCTCACAGAGTTTCCTTCCCCGAGTGATGTCATCAGCTGGATTACTTGCGGAGGGTACATATCGCCACTCGTGTTTCTCAGTGAGATCCTGGATCTCTGCGACCCGAGTCCCAACAAATACTTTGAACCTGCATGAGTCAGATTTTAACCATGCAAGTACAGTGGTGGAGTCAGTCCACAAAACTGTTTTGCGTATGGGTAGGTTCAACTCAGTTAGGAGTACTTTGGCAAGTTGGGCTCCAGTCAGTGCAGCACATAATTCCAGACGGGGAACAGATTGTTGTTTTTTCGGTGCTACCCGAGATCTGGCTGTTAGGAAAGCCACCTCCGTTTGGCCGTGTTGGTCCTCCGTTCGAAGATATGCTACTGAGCCATAAGCACGTTCGGAGGCATCACAGAAAACGTGTATGTCTCTTAGGCTTGTTGTTGTGTCTTTGATAGGGCTACAGTAGCACCGAGGAAGAACAATGGTTTGCAGGGCTGGTAGCTCTTCCTCCCACTCAGTCCAGGTTAATAATAGATCTGCAGGTAAGTGAGGATCATCCCAATCTCGTTTTTTATCCCACAGGCGTTGTACAAGGATCTTGGCACGCGTTGTATAAGGGATGAGATAGCCCAACGGGTCGTACTGGCTGGCCAGCACCCTATATATATTGCGCATGGTGGTCTCACCACTGTCCTTGGCACGGTATTTGTAGGAGATTGTGTCAGACTGATGGTTCCAGAGGAGCCCCAATGTCGATTCTTGGGTGTCCATTCGGCCTTGTGAAATCCAGAGTTCTGCACTGTCTGATATTGAATCTTGGGACAGGTGGCTTATTGTTGCGGGGGCATTGCTGGACCACTGCCTCAACTCGAACCCTCCGTCTGCCAGCAGGGTTTTGATTCTGTCAACGAAACATTTTGCTTCTTCTACTGAAGTGAAACTCTGTAGGCAGTTATCTACATAAAAGGATTTCAGTACAGAATTGCGGACATCATCTCCAGGCTGACTCTGGTCACGGACGTGTTTCTGGAGTGCAAAAACAGCACAGCAGGGGCTGCAGGTGGTGCCGAAAGGGAGAACCTGCCACTCGTACACACTGGGTAATTCCTGTGCATTTAGATCTCTCCAAATGAAGCGCAAGAGTGGTTTGTCCTCTGGAAGCAGTCTGATTTGGTGGAACATCCCCTTGATATCGCTGCTGACTGCCACAGAATGTTCCCTAAAGCGGAGTAGCACGGCAAGTAGCGAGGGCCCCAACACTGGTCCTGGGAGTAGAAGCTCATTCAGGTTTTGACCCCGATACTGGAACGAACAGTTAAAGACTATCCTATTTTTGCCGTTATGATGGACCATATGGTGTGGGATGTACCAGGAGCAGGATGTATTTGTCTCAGAGTCTTGTGGTAACTTTTTAACGTATCCTGCTTGTTCCAGTTTTGCGATCTCTGAAGTATAAGCGACTGCTTGCTGTGAATTTTTGATCAGTCTCCTTTCAGTAGCTCTCAGCTGAGGTAAGACGGCCTCTTTTGGGGCTTTAAGTTCAGGCATGTTTTTGACACACAAGAGGGGTGTTGCATATCGCCTTACACCATCCACTTCAACCCTTATTGTCTTGCTTTCCAGAAGTTTGACTGCCTCCTGATCCTGTTTGGATCTAATGCACATCTTTTCGTTCCGCCAGGGAAGAACGTCCATCTGCCATAATTTCTCCACTTGTTTGAAGAGATCAGATTCCTGGAATGTGACTGAAGTAAAGAGACAGTGTTGTTCAGTCATTTCCCTTCGTAAGTGTTGGATTGGGCCCTGCAATGTCCAGCCAAGACGTGTCTTTATAGCAGCTGGTCCCCCTGGAGGTCCTAACCTGACTGGTTCCACAGGAGTGATCAGATGGAGGTAATCTGATCCAATGAGCAGCACAGGGCAGACCGCTTCAAAGTCATGCAGTGGAAGTCCTTTAAGGTGCTGATATCTCTCCCTTAGAATCTTCACGGGGTGTGAATGTTCTGCCAAGCTTAGCTGTTGAGCAGTGAAAGCACCTTTGATGTGATATCTCTTAGTTGGCTGAGCGATGGGTGAAATCACAAATGAGACTGCTGCTCCTCTGAGAACTTGTAACTCCTGCCTGATCGTTCGGAGTGGGAGGTCTTCTGACTGACCCTTAAGGCCCAACTGCTGAGCTGCACTGTGAAGGAGGATAGTTCTCTCCGATCCATCATCTTGGATTGCATACGCATTTATCTTTCTCTTGCCATTTCTGAGAATCACTTTGCTAATTTTAAGCAGAACTTTCCTGCTGGTAGGCGGTTTATGAATCAGGAGAATCTCATTCATAGTATTGAACAGACAGCTGTTGGTATCCGCATTTTCATCTTGGACCAGCTTTGGATTCTCTGGCTTCCCAGCACTGATGTCATGCAAGGCAATGAGGTGTCGGCTATTACACTGCCTGCAACGCATTTTCAGGTTACATTCTGCGGACTTATGAGTTCTACCACAACGCCAGCATCTATTGTTATCTTTGACCCAGCTTCGTTTTTGGTCTTTTGTAAGCAGTTTGAAGTTGCTGCAGTTGTTGAGGGAGTGCTTACTGTTGTCACAGTATGGACAGTAGGGTTTTAGATAACTCCTGGATGGTGGAACAGGTGGCATAGACTCGGTACTCGCCTTTTCAGTACCCAGAAGGATGGTAGTGCATTTAGTGGCTGACTTAGAGTCTCTGACAGTCTCTCTTGCTTGTGTTGAGAACACTCTGCGCTGGTTGCTTACGAACCTTGTACTGTCCTCTTGAACCTCAATCTCAAACTCCAACCATTCTGCAAAATCCAGAAGGGTAGGTATCGGCACACGATATGGATGTGCAAACCTGCGAAATCCAGCTCTGAGGTCGTGGGGAAGCTTTCCAAGCAGCCGAGACACATGAGAACCACACTGTAACTCAAAAGTGCCCTTCCTACCTAATTGCTCCAACATGCCTACCAATGAACGGACTTTAAGAGCGAAAAGACGAAAAGCCTTTTGATCTCCACTAGCTATGCTTGGGCCATCCATTAGCTCTGCTATCCTCTGCAGCGCTAACTGATGTGGTTGACCATACTGTTGGTCTAGAGCAGCCATTGTCCTTGTGTAAGGATGTTGTGAATGACAGTATGAGTCAGCAATCAGTAAAGCTTCCTCCAATTTGAGATGGTCCATTAGGATCTGGAATTTGAATCTTTCGGTTGCATTAGCTGGGAGGACATTCTCCAGGGCAATTTTTAGCCGTGAAAACTCTCTTGGATTGGGATGTATGAAGTCAGGTATTGTAGGAGTTGGGCCTCGATACACCAGTTCTCGCTCAGGTGAGGGTGGTGGAGTAAGAGATTTGTGTAGGGTTTGTGGGTACCTAACAGGATCTTGAGTTTCCCTGTGTGGAGAATGGAAAGGTTCTTGTTCCTGGGTATAGTACTCATATGCTCTCTGACTCCGTTGTGGCATATAATGGTTAGAGGAGCTCTTTATGGCTGGAGGGGCAGACACTGGAGTTAGACTACGTGGGGGACTTCGCTGATCTTCAATATGATGTTCCATTTGTATTCTGTGGCGTTGAGCTGGTACAGGTCTGAAGCTCATTTCGTCAGCACGTGCCTGTGGCTGGGTGCGTGGTGCAGGTGTAGGACGACTGGAGCTATGGTGCCTAGGAAAGGGAACAGGTGAAGGAGGCTGTTGCTGATCAACCTGAATTTGTAGCTGCTTCATTTGTTGCTTAAGCTGAGAAAGCTCCTTTGCATACTGGTCATTTACATTCTGAAATGAGTCTCTTTCCCGCTGTATCATCTGCAGGGCTATGCGAAGATCCTCATTCTCTTTCCTTATAAAGTCTGATGCAGGTTCATGCTCATCGTCAGACCACTGTAACGGACCGTCAGCTGCATAGCCTGGTAACAGTGGAGAAAAGCCTGCTGCGCCTTCCTCTGCTTCATCGCCTTCTGCCAGTCTGGTTGAATGAGTGAGTGGTGACATGGGTTGGTTAACAGGCTTAGAGAGATTGAATCCAGTGAGATCATACTCATCATAACGTGCGGGAAGGACTGTCCTCCTCCTGACGCGCACAGTTGTCTCATCCTCTACATTTTGTGACATCTTCTAGTTCTTTGGTAAGTCCAGAGCTCCGGCTCGAAGGACCATGAAAAAATGGTTGGCTTTAGTTGCTCTACACCATATGAAATTATTTTGCTGACTCAGGGGAACTGACCCACCAAAGACTGTCCGATTAGAGACACAATTGAAGTGGCACTTGTTTTTATGGGAGCAACCCGTTTATTGTCACCACTCAACAGACTGTGGTCATGGCTGTGGTTTTTCTACAAAATAGAATAAATAGAAAATAGAAACAAATATGAATATACATTATATACAAGGACTGATGATAGTGAAATAAAATACAACAAACTGGTAATAGCAAATAGAGTATGATTAATAACTAAACATTATCAAAAGACTAATATAACATACAGCAATATAAACCGGGCTACAATTTCAATCTTAAAAGCGGCATATGAATGTAAATTGACACCTTATTAGGCCCGTGTCACGTGTGAGCTATGGAAACGCATTTACAAATAAAGTTGGTGAAAACAGCTTTTCCACTAATACAAAGATAAACAAGTGCGTTTAACTAGCTTGAAATGGGCACACAACTCGTAATAAAAACAAATTGTAACTAGAACTAGCATGATTGATGAGATATATATATATTTATATGTAAACGGCAGGTTTATACACACGTCTGCTATGAATACACACGCACACACATAGCGTTACCTCACAAACTTAATAACTTGTTTGCAGAGATTAGTTTCTTATCGACAACAATGTTAATGAGACAAACTTACTTTACATTCACGCACAACACTTTATCAAGAAGGCGATCTTTAAACAACGAGTTGTAAACAGTGATGTCGCAGAAACTGAAGCGTCCAACTCTGTATTCCCGCTGTTGTGCACTAATGTCTCTGTGAGGGCGGGGTTGATCATGTGATCGAGGTTTCTGGACGCTGATTGACTCAGGTGGAGCGCTCAAAGTGTGTGCTTGTCTCGACATGCAAGAAGGGAGAGATTTAAAGGGAAAGGTTAGAATAATAGAAATGTGTAGCCTTTTTTACAATACTTATTTTAAGTGCACATTAACACTGC
The DNA here is from genome assembly GCA_032357475.1 of Enteromius thamalakanensis. Classification (NCBI taxonomy): domain Eukaryota; kingdom Metazoa; phylum Chordata; class Actinopteri; order Cypriniformes; family Cyprinidae; genus Enteromius; species Enteromius thamalakanensis. The sequence continues at coordinate 7,930 of JAUCMT010000286.1, forward strand.
TGTGCTAACAGTGATATGAAAAAAGTGTTAATGTACATTTTTAGTACATTAAAGTATATTACTTTTTTACCTGGGTAGACCAGGCTGAAAGCTACCTTGAGGTCGTGGTGGGCCGGTGGAAGATCAGTAATGTCTATGTCTTCGATCTGGAGGGTGTCGGTGGGCGGTATGGTTCTTTGCAGACAGTGCTGGTGGCAGAAGTCAGACCAATGGGTGATTTGTCGGGTGTGCCAGCAGATGGCAGGGTTGTGCAGATTGAGCCAGGGTAGTCCAAGAATCAGCGGGTGATCGGGTGAGTGAATGACGTGTAGGGATATCTCTTCAGAGTGAAGTGGACTGGTGCACAAGGTGATGGTGGTTGTCTGTTTAGTGACACATCCTGTGCCTATGGGTCGGCCGTCGAGGGCTGCCACCGCCATCGTGGGGGTACATGTAAGGAGAGGAAGGTGGTGTTTAGAAACAAAAGTTCCCAGCAGCTCCTGAATCCACTAGGGCTTCGGCAGTAATAATGTGTTCATTGACTAACAGCTTAACATCAATCTTCATGACTGGACTGACAGAAACAGCACTCACCCTGTAGGTCTTGGGCAGGGGCGGACGAGTGGGGCAGGTGGCACATAGATGTCCAGCCAGTCCGCAGTAAAGACACAGGTTGTTCTGTAGACGTCGATCGCGCTCCTCACGTGAAAGCTGAGTGGAGCCGATCTGCATGGGCTCTGCCGGTGGTAAGAAGGCCCAGGTTGGAGCGGGGTTTGAGGTGAGTCTGCGGGGACGGCGAGATTGCAGAAGATGATCAGTTTTTATAGCCAGATCCATATACTCCGTTAGGCTTCGGTCCTGATCGTGGCTGGCGAGCTCCGTCTGTAAATCGTCCCGTAGCCCACGACGATAAATAGTAAGTAGGGGGTCTGCATCTCAGCCCGTTTGCGCTGCTAATGTTCGGAACATCATTGTATACTCAGCCGCCGAGGAGCTGCCTTGTTTCAGGGACATAATTTCATCTTTGACGTCTTTGCCGTCAGCGGTATGATCAAACACCTCTCTAAACTCGTTGAGGAAACGGCGATAGGGAGAAAATGACATGCCGCGGCCTTTCCAGAGAGCCGTAGCCCAATCCAAAGCCTTTTCAGTGAGCAGAGAGCAAATAAAGGAAAACTTGCTTTCATCTGTGGCATAACTATGCGGTTGTTGAGTCATGCATATGTCACATTGTAAAAGGAAACCTTCACACTTGCCTGCTGTCCGTCATATTTCTTATTTTTAAAATGTTTTTAAAACGTTTTATTTTGGTTGTATATTTTTTTTAGTTTTTAAAAACGTTATTAAAACGTTTACAATGTTGTACTACAACATTACCTAATTGTGTTTGCTGGGAGGATGGTAATGGAATTACCTGCATATTACGTTGTGGTTACGTTGCCAATTGGTAAGTCATGAAATGACCAAAAATGACAAATGTTACGTAACTGTTACGTCGTGTGTTAGCTGGGTTAATACTATAAACCCTCTTGAGCTAAGGGCCTTCCATCCACCTCCTTTTGCATCATCAGAGCAGCAAAAGTTAAACACACTGTGCCCAGTGCACGCTTTACGCATCTATACAGAGCGAACCAGAGGTTTAAGGGAGAGCGATCAGCTGTTCGTTTCTTGGATGAAACCTTGTACAGGGAAGCCGATCACTAAGCAGCGTTTATCGCATTGGATAGTGGAGGCGATTTCGTTGGCATATTCCAGTAAGGGTCTCGAACCCCTGACTGGTTTACGCGCGCACTCAACAAGGGAAATGTCAAGTTCCTGGGCTCTATTTAAAGAAATCACATTACAGGATATCTGTAAAGCGGCGAGCTGGTCCTCACCACACACAATTGCCAGATTCTATAAACTGGATGTTACAGCTCAGACTTAGTTACAGCTGGAAACAGCTTAAACTTGTTCAGCCCTGAATGTGTTGGTTATGGTTGGCAGGAGACTTCAAGACAGGCTATCTGACAATACTGGAGTTAGGATATCCCATAGTGAGACACCGAAACGTATGCTTGAAAGAGAACAATAGGTTACTTGCATAACTCCGGTTTTCTGATAGCATTAAGTGAGGTGTCTCACCAGATCAACCTCCTTGCTGTGCGAAGCGAGGAAGAGGTTGCTTGTTTTGAATGTCGAAGTGACCAATTGGGGCTGGCGTAATGTAATAGGGCTTACGCGGAATGGGCGTATCCCCTAGTGAGACACCTCACTTAATGCTATCAGAGAACCGAGGTTACGCAAGTAACCTATTGTTTTCGTTTTCTTTTTTCTTTTATACTGCATGGTTTAAGGGTTTTGTACTTTTAGTTTTTGTAGAGAATAGGCTTGATGTCTCATTCAGAGTACGACATGAAGGGAAAAGTTATATGGTGTATGCAACAACCGGTAGCTTAAGGTGCTTTGAATGTGGAGATTTAGGCCACAAGAAGTTCGCGTGCCCACATAACAGAGTTCGCGTGCCCACATACAAGGTCCTAATGTTGAAGGAGAAGGAGAAAAGGCGGTGGTGGAGCATACTGCTCAGAAGAAACCAATCGATTCAGCTAAGGTAAGCGTTTCTGGTGCGGTTCCGTCCGCTATGGGAGTACGTGAGATTGTTGTTAACGGAGAATATGTTGTTGTTACTAAGGGGAATAAATGTCAGATGAGCAGAAAGATAATGAAATGGCAGTTGCAGGGCCAGTTCAAGCGGATGTGAGAAGCCTGTTTCTTTGGTTTCAAGAAAGAGAGATTTGAGCCAAAGTATTGTTGGTAGTGTAGTGGAGGATGTATCAGATGAAAATAGCTCTGCAGTTGATATGACTCACAAAGAGGTTCTGTTTGTGGTTTTGAAGGTGAGTTTCAAGAAACCTCAAATTCCTCCTTGTGCACATTAGAGGAGATTGATGGTTTTCTTGATGAGACATTTCGGAAGCAAGTGAATGTGAAGGATTTTTTTCCTGATGTTGACAAATTTGAGAGGTCAGTGGCGGTTCTGCAAAAGACTGTAAATCTTGATCGGTTGAGTTAAAAAAGAAACGTTTCTGGTTAAAAAAAACATGTTACAGTTATTAGGAAAAGTAGAAGAGTGGATAAAAAGAAGAGGTTAAAAGCTTTTTTGTAAGTGATTAGCCATGCATCACGTCTTTTTTTCCTTCCTTCCTAGACATCTATATGGATCTTTTGAGGGTGGGTTCATTAGATATCAACGGAGGGAGGGATAGACATAAAAGAGCTTTAGTGTCTGAAAAAGTTGAAAAATGTAAAAAGTTACATGTTTTATTATTACAGGAAACTCGTAGCGATGTTGAGAATGAAATAGAGTGGGGGTGGTGGTGAAAATGTTCAGCATATACTTAGTCATGGAACAAATTTTAGTGCTGGAATTGCTTTTCTTTTCTCCCCAGATAAAAAAATTAGTATTGAAAAAACAGAAGAATTTTTAAAAGAGCGTCTCCTCCTTGTTAAAACTAATATTGAAGGGAAGATAATTATTTAATACATGTTTAAGCACTAAATGTGGGGCATAAGCGATTACAGTTTTTTAGTATATTAACTAATGGTTTAAGACAAGATTTTAGTGATGGAGATGTCATTATTGGTGGAGACTGGAATTGGAGTATTTTAGTGTTGACCGTAACAATGTAGAGCCTCATTTGATTTCCTCCAGACATTTGTCAAGATCGATGGAAGAGCTTGAACTTCTAGATATGTGGAGAATTAAGCATCCACTAGACAAACAATATACATGGGTTAAAATTCTGGATAATGGAATAAGTGCTGCTCGATTAGATAGAATTTATGTTTCAAAAAATTTTTATAATAGGGTTATGGACTGCTGTATTTCCCCTATAGGTTTTTCTGACCACCATCTGGTTTTTATTACAGTAAATATGGTTCAGTTGCCAAGAAAATGCTAATCTGTTAAAAGGTGTTTTTTTTCTGAATATTTTTTGGCTTTTTGGAACTATTGGAAAAGGAAAAAAACTGAATTTGAAAATTTGAAGCAATGCTGGGAAATTGGTAAAACTCAAATAAAACTCTGTTGTCAACATTACACTGCGTATTATAGTACTACTCAGAAAGAAACTATTCAAACCTTGGAATGAGATATTGGGTTTATAGAGGCAGAAATACTGTATTAATAAGGAGTGATCCAGGTTAAATCAATAACTTACAACAGAAAAAAACAGCTCAGTTTTTATTTGAATGGTAGAATTGATGTATTTATTTGAATACATCTAAGACTGTTTTGGATATGCAGATTACTTTTCAAGAGCTTACGACTGCTGTTGGACAGCTAAAGCTTGTTCGCTCTCCGTGATGGATTAACGTCTGACTTTTACAAGCATTTTGGGAAAACTATTGGAATGGACTTATACAAAGTTTTTTGTGAAAATTATAATGATGGCTTTTTACCTGTTACATGTCAACGTGCTGTATTGTCTTTACTACCAAAAAAAGGAGATTTGACTTTGTTTAAGAATTGGAGACCTGTTTCTTTATTAACAACAGAGTATACAATTTTGTCTAAATGTCTCTCCAATAGAGAAGGGGGGCAAGGTCTTGTGGATATTAAATCTAGACTCATGGCTTTTCGTCTGCAAGCCGCTCAGAGACTGCTGTATATCAGTGACACTGCATGTTTTAACATTGCGGTCGCACTCTTGAGAAGAGCTGGCAGTATGGGACTTGATAAACATCTTTTTTCTATTAAATCTGGATGAAACAACTTTAACAGACCTACCTCCCTTTTATAGATCTATGATGGAAGCTTGGAAAGTGTTTTCTGTATTAAGACCTGCTGGAATACAGGTGGGGTTTTGGCTGATGAAGGAGCCATTGTTCCAGAATTCTTTTCTACCTTCTAGACATTTATGCTCATGCTCTCCCAATTTGTCATCACGACTAATAACTGCTGGATGCGTAAAACTTGGGCATATTTTAAGCATCAGTTTGGATACTTTGGGAGAGAGAACTGGGATAAGATCTATTTCCTGAAGAGGCTTATAGATGAATTGCTTGGAGAGCTGAGTTTTTCTCCTTCTCCTCCGCAGAGGTTCTCGATCTCAAGCTTTACCCCCGTTGTGCCCCATTCTTTAATTAATAAGTTAATCTTCTCTGCACTCAATTTATATTTATTTATATATATATAAATAAAAAAATAAATTAATAAAAAAATAGATGGATGGAGGGATGGATTATCTCAGCAAAGCAGAAGTGCTCACTATCACACATTTAAACTGATTTGTGAACGATGTTTGAGAGAAATGGTAATATTGTGTATATGGAATGAATTTTAGATCTTTAAATCCATCTCATGAAAAATCGGAGCAGAAACAAAGGTGTTGCGTTTATATTTTTGTTGAGTGTATATGTGTGTATGTGTGTGTGTGTATTAATGAAAGCAGTACAGGCAGGTCACTACCAGGACAAGTTTATAAATCGTCATGTGTCACGGCCTGAGGTGCTATGTGACAGCCAGTCGATTCCGGTCACCCCGTCCAAAGAATTATTGTTGGTCCTCGCGGTACCAAAGCCGCAGTTAACGGGTCCTAACCCCGAATCATGGTACGAGCCGTTTGAAACCCAGTCTGTACCAGTCTCCTTGTGTGTAGTGCCATATGAAGGTCTTACAGTGTCCAGTGTACCATGGCCAGATTTCCCAGAGTCCATCCTTGACACTGAATTACCATGGCCTGATCCACCAGAACAATGCCTTGACTCGGATTTGCTGTGTGCCCCACCCTGGAGGTCGTTCCTTCCAGCTCCGAAGCTGGGGCATCTTTGGTTATCAATGAACTCATGCCTTCCCTGTTATCGACCTGTGGTACGGACTTTTGACTACACCTACGCCTTTTTCTCTGATGCCGCTGTTCACTGTTGGCGAATCTGCCTGTATGACTCTGAATATGGACACTATTAAAGCTTTGCAATTGGATCCACAAGTTTCTCGTCTCCTTCCTGAAACCGAGCGTGACATTACCGTTTATGTTTTTAGGTTATTTTCTAGCACTATTAACAGTAAAATAATCTTTATTAAGGGATTTTGATTAATGTTTATTAGAATCACTTAACAATTGTGAAACATTGATCAATGTCTCTCTCAGCAAAACCACATAAAATGAAAAAATTCATCACAGACTTGCATTGGCTACACTTTTCTGGTTCTGATAATCTGATCAAAACTCTGTCCACTGCATTCATGTGTTCATCAATGGCTCAAAAACACGCTGTCAAAAGAAACATTAGATAGAGCTGTGTAAGCATAGTACTGCAATCCACACTATCCACAAATAATATGTGCACCTCAGCGGTTGCTCACGTATAATACATTTAATCATGAGATATTACACAGTGTTGGGCCATCACACTGAAATTGTAACATCCACATCAGTTTCTACACCAGGCTCCACCCTCCCTATCACACAATGTTCACAATCCCCGGAGTTCTGATTGCATCACCTGTTCTACTCACCTGCCACGAATCACCAGCACCAATCAAGCACC
>JAUCMT010000287.1:0-14425 GCA_032357475.1 Enteromius thamalakanensis
TTTTTTCTCTTTATTTTCTATTGTGTTACCTCTCTAATTCCCTAGACAACTACCAGCCAAAATAGGGAGTCGTAACATAGTTGGGGGCTCGTCCCAAAAAAAAAAATAATTACCTTATTTAGGAGGTTGTTTTGTTGCCGTATTGCTTAATTATAAGGTTAAAATAATTATTCACGTATGGGTGGACAGCGTGACCTTTGTGGATGGGTAGAGTACAGGTGTTTTGTATTATGAGGTGTGTTAATAAAAGTTGCTAAAATAAGCTTGCTCATGGCTTTTAATTTGCAAAATTTTCTCGATAATCCCTCATTTGAGGCAATTGGAGAATGTAGAAAAGATGACTTAATTTTAATAGTTACCCACTTCAAGATTCCAGTTGCAAGGCAATGGTTAAAAAGACAGATTAAAATTGAGGTGCTAGATCGGCTTTGTAATTTGGGGATTGTTAAACAGCCTGATGTTGATAAAGAGACTGATCCTGCTGGTGTAGGGCTTAAGGAGATGGAAATTGGTAAAGGGGAGGTAGAAACAGCCGTGGAGTAGACGTAGGTTGATGTCGGGGGTGTTTTGCCACCTTTTGAACCTTTTTCACCAGGTACTCCCAGTTCAAGAGGGGAGTTGCAAACAAAAGTGTGCATCGAGCGGCTCCGTATGGAGGCTCAGGAGCGAGCGCAGGCCCGCCAGGCAGAACTGGATCTTCGTCTAGAAGTCCGCAGGCTCGAAATTGAAGCCGACAAAGAGGTTCAGCTACGTAAGTTGGAGATCGAGGCGGCTAAGGTTACTTCGGTCCCCGCAGTCCAGCAGAACGTCTCGTCGGTGAGTGATAATTCGGTTAGTTCTGGTCCTATTGCATTTGATGTGGGCAAACATATTGCTTTGGTACCGAATTTTAGAGAGTCTGAAGTGGATAGCTATTTTAATGCTTTTGAGAGAATTGCTACTTCTTTGGGTTGGCCTAAAGAAGTGTGGTCACTACTACTTCAATGCAAATTAATGGGAAAAGCTTTAGAGGTGTACTCTACCTTATCCTTAGAAGATGGTTTGATATATGACGTGGTTAAACTTGCCATACTGAGAGCTTACGAGCTCGTCCCAGAAGCATATAGACAACAATTTCGTAACCGTAAGAAAAGTGCTTCTCAAACTTTTGTGGAATTTGCACGAGATAAGGCAATTCTTTTTGATAAATGGTGCACTTCTAGTGGAGTGGATGATTTTAACTCACTCAGAGAGCTTATGTTGCTGGAAGATTTTAAGCAATGTCTCCCAGAGAGGATGGTGTTGTACTTGAATGAACAGAAGGTAACAAAGTTGTCACAAGCTGCGGTGTTAACGGACGAGTTTGTACTTACACACAAAAATGTTTTTCAGTCAATAGGCTCTGAGAAAAGTTTCGTACCGAGGTCTTCAGTGACTGTTCAACTGCCCAGACAAAATGGTGAGAAGTCTAAAGAGACTCGAGAATGCTTTTATTGTCATAGAAAAGGGCATGTGATAGCGGACTGTCTATCTTTGAAACGTAGACAGCACTCTCCTAAAAAAGAGGTGGGGTTTGTTAGCTCTATTACGGAAGGTTTAAGGGTTGAACAAAGGGATGACTTGCCCGACCCTACTTATTTACCTTTCCTGTTTAAAGGGTTTTTCTCACTAACAGGTAACAAGGAGGATCAGGTTGAAGTGCTGGTGTTGCGCGATACAGGAGCTTCGCAATCATTCGTTTGTGCGGATGCCTTGCCTTTTTCAGAGAAATCTTCGGTTGGGTCTAGTAGGTTAGTTCAAGGTTTCAGTATGGAGATTATGAAGGTGCCCATGCACCTCATGCATTTTCAATCTGATTTAGTCACAGATTTTGTAGAAGTAGGAGTGCGCCCTGTGTTGCCAGTGAAAGGGGTGTCTTTCATTTTAGGAAATGATTTAGCCGGTGGTAAAATAATACCCTCACTAGAAGTAATTGACTCTCCACTAACTCAACTTAAGGAAGATGAACTGTTTCAGAAATACCCTAATGCATTTCCGGTGTGCGCCGTCACCCGTGCCCAAGCTAAAGAGCAAGATAATATATCCCTGTCTGACTCTTTTCTTTGTGCAGATGGTGTATCTGGAGATGTGGCAGTAATCGAGTTTGGTGATACGGAGGCCAAGGGAGTTATAGGGGACGACTCTTTACCATTAACGATAACACGTGAGAAACTTATTGAAGTTCCTAGTTCCTACCGTCTTTCGTCCACAGGTTTTATCAATAGCCCATGATCATGTGTTAGCAGGACACTTAGGGATAACCAAGACCTATAACCGTATTCTTCAGCATTTCTTTTGGCACGGTCTTAAGCGTGATGTAATACGGTACTGTAAAACTTGTCACTTATGTCAGTATGTGGGAAAGCCTAACCAGGTGATTCCACCTGCTCCTTTGATCCCGATCCCCGTGTTGAGTGAACCTTTCGAGCATGTCATAGTAGACTGTGTGGGGCCTCTACCAAAGTCTAAATCTGGTAACCAGTTTTTGCTCACGATTATGTGTGCGGTTACTAGATATCCTGAGGCTATTCCACTGCATAGAATTACAGCCAAGGTGGTAATTAAAGCCTTAATAAAATTCTTTACTACGTTCGGTCTGCCAAAACTCGTTCAGTCTGATCAAGGAACTAATTTTCTTTCCAAATTGTGCTCACATATTTTTAAGACACTCAATATTACGCACCGTTCATCTAGCGCTTTTCATCCTGAAAGTCAGGGAATGTTGGACAGATTCAACCAGACGCTAAAAGCAATGTTAAGGAAGTATTGCATTGAGACCGGGAATGAATGGGATGAGGGTGTACCATTGCTTTTATTTTCAATTCGAGAAACCGTTCAGGAATCCCTTAGGTTTAGTCCGGCAGAATTGGTCTTTGGCCATACAGTGAGAGGACCTTTGAAAGCACTAAAAGAGAGAATGTTAGGCATTGAAAATGACAAGAAAATAAACGTGCTACAGTATGTAAGTAAGTTTCGAGAGAGACTGCGTGAGTCTTGTGCTTTGGCTCGCGAAGCCTTGTGTAAGGTTCAAGGGAAAATGAAGGCACGTTACGATAAAGATGCTGTGAGCAGATCATTTGCAGTAGGCGATCAAGTCCTAATCTTACTTCCTGTTCCTGGTTCCGCCTTATCTGCTCGATTTTCAGGGCCATATAAGATCTTACAGAAGATCAGTGACACGGATTATGTAGTTAGTACTCCTGATAGAAAGCGTCAAAAGCGAGTATGTCACATTAATATGTTAAAAGCTTATTTTGTTAGAGAAGCCGTAGAATCCCTTACCACGGCGGAAAAGAGTGATGCTGCCTTGCCTGTAGGTGTTGCTTGTGAGGTGAATCTAGCTGCAGAAGCAGAGAACGCAGACCTGGATGTATTGGCGAAAGCAGACCCATCACTGTTGTCCGTCAGGTTGTCGAATTCCGAAACCCTCGCGGACTTATCTAAAGTTCTGGGTCATTTGGATGATGACCAAAAGCAAGACGTTGTCCAGCTTTTTAGTAAGTTTCTTTGTATTTTAGGTGACGCTCCTACACTGACGAATGTATTAAAACACGATATCGTAGTCCAGAATGCTCAGCCCATCAAACAACATCCCTATAGGGTGAACATGGTCAAAAGAAACATAATGAAACAAGAAACTCAGTACTTGTTGGAGAAGGGTTTAGCAAAACCCAGTATTAGCCCTTGGAGTTCTCCGTGTTTATTAGTACGGAAGTCTGACGGTACTAACCGTTTTTGTACTGACTATCGTCGAGTAAATGCAGTAACGATACCCGATTGTTACCCAATGCAGAGAATGGAAGATTGCGTTGATAGCGTGGGATCAGCAAAGTTTGTCAGTAAACTAGACTTACTTAAAGGTTACTGGCAAGTTTCTTTGACTGAGAGGGCATCAGAGATTTCAGCATTTGTGACCCCTGATTGCTTTCTGCAATATAACGTAATGGCGTTCGGTTTACGAAATGCCGCCGCTACTTTTCAGCGACTGGTCAATGTAGTGCTTGCTGATGTTCCTAATGTTAATGCCTATCTCGACGATTTGATCGTTTATTCACAGGGTTGGGCTGAGCACGTGTTGTTGTTGGAAACTGTTTTTAAGCGTCTAGAAAAAGCATGTCTGACTCTAAACCTATCGAAGTGTGAGATCCGCAAAGCCACCGTGACATACTTGGGAAAACAGGTGGGAGGAGGACAGGTACGACCTTTAACCGCAAAGATAACAGCCATTAATGAATTTCCCGTGCCAAAGACCCGGCGTGAGCTACGTAGATTCCTGGGTATGGCCGGGTATTACCGATGCTTTTGTAGAAATTTTTCTTCTGTGGCTGTTCCACTAACTGCACTTCTTAGTCCTGCCGAACGGTTTTTATGGTCACCTGAATGTCAGAAAGCCTTTGATAATATCAAAGCTCTGTTGTGTAGTGAGCCTGTGTTGGCTGCGCCAAATTTCGATGTGGTTTTTAAGTTGGAGGTTGACGCCAGTGACGCCAGAGTACAGGATTGGATGACCGCTGGATCGATCATCAATTACGGTGAGGACAACGCCTACTTGTGAGCCAATCTGCTGCACCTGCCTGCTTTAAGGATTTGGAAGTGACGCAAGACGGGAGAGCGCGGTTTTCCTTTGGGAAGCTCTCACTTGTTGTCACGCTGTCCACCAAGTTCTCGATTTGTTAGCATTGATAGATTTTCATTTTCTACTTGTTGTATTTTTCCTACTTCTAACTCTGTATCCGAGTGTGTTGTGATTTGATTCTCGCTCTGTTAAAGAGCTAATAACCAGGATTCATCTTTGACTCATAGTGTTGAGACAAGGTTAGTATATCACGTGATCTACATAATACAACACGTAGGAATTTGTTTGTATAGAACACCAGAATAGGAGCAGAAGCTGTTGTTTGTATTTTTTTTGTTTTAGTGAGCGTAGTTATTTGGCGTTTAGGCTGAAGATTTGTTTTGTTTATTTGTTTTTCTTTGCTTAGAAAGTATTTGATGGGTTGAAGTTAGCAATGATTTTGTTTTATTGATTTCTTTGTGTTTAGCTCCGCTCACGTCTCACACTGTTTGGATTGTTTATTCATTTATCTTTTCTGTTTATTGTATATATTGTATATATTTAAACCGCCTGCCTCTCTGAGGTAATGTCAATTACTTGAATTTTGATTAACGTAATTCCTTACTAAAACTTTTGAAAGCATTTCTGGTTTGTGTTTGATTCATTTGATAAACAGCAACGGTAGCAAACAATTATCCTAAAACGGGTGAGGATATTTGTTAAGTTTGAATAATGAAGAGATGAATAATACAAAGCTTTCACAGTTTTACATTTGTGAATAAAATATTTGGCAAGCGAAACAATTAGATCAACAAACGAATTTAAAAGAGAGGTTTGTCATGTAATTCAGATAAATGAAGGTGTAATAAAACGATGAACAGTAAGATATTTATGACGTACCGTATCTGATCTGAGCAGTTTTCAGTTGCCATGGTAACATCTCAAAAGTTAGCTGAAAGTTATTTCTAATAACGGTATACAGTTATTCCCAAATAATTCAAAAAGATATATTGTATTTTTCATAATAATTGGTGTCATGGACCCGGCTACTAGCTACACTCTCAGAAACAGGGGTACAGTAGGAGTCCAAGCTACAATCTACACTAACGTACTTTAGTTTTTTCTGTAAAAGTAGTAGTTTAAAGGTTTTAACCTTAATTATTTAAGGTAGATTTTAACTTATCACTATATTTGAGTAGCCTTGAAATAAAGGAAATAAATGTTTTTAAATCATTACAATGATCCAGCTGATGAAATTATAATATTATGATTATGTAAACACACAAATGGCTGATTCTCACTGTTATAGTTTATTTCATCAGAAACATTTTTGCAATGATTGCATGGCCGGAGTACATTATCCCTCCCTAATTGCATGTCAGACTTACGCCACACGTTGCTTTCCGACCAGTCATCGCGTGCCGTCACACACACACACACACACACACACACTCGCTGTTGCTCTCACTCTCGCTCACATAGTCGCTCACTCTTGACGGAAACCGTCGTGAAGATCTTTTAAAAAATTAAACATGCTAGTATTTATGTCGTGAAGCATCGCAGACTGTGTGACTAGTGACTCTGACACTATACGAGATGAAACGATCGAATCTTGCTTCCCAACGCCCGTTGTCTTCTACGAATCCCCACGACACCCTTTGTCAAACGAATCGGGCTAAAATCGTGTCATCTGAACCAGGCATAACAGTATTTCCGCATTACAATAACGTTACTTAATATGCACGCGAGTTTTATTTATTTTTATACCGTGTATATTCATGCACCGAACCTAACATGGGCATTGGCCACAGCTAATGTTGTTATATGCTGGTCAAATTGTTTAATTTTGTTTGGATTACTTTTTAGTCAAGTGCACAGCTGTTTCATATCCCTCTGTTTACTTTCTTTCAGATAATGTTGTGGATGGTGAAACAGTTGACTGTGGCCTCACACAGACTACGGTACTTGTTTCAAGGATCCTTTAAGAAGCAGGTCTTGTATGCAAGCTGAAAGAGCCAGTAGTAACGCTGACATTAGAGCCTGTGCCTCCAGAGGAATGCCAGCAATCTAGTTCAGCTATACCAAGGTTAGTGAATGTATGATGTTTTCAAAGCGTCATCCAAGTTTCATCTTAGCTTTAGTGACCAACTTGAAGCTTAAGAACACTAGTACACTAGTACCATAACTTTTTGTTCTAGTAATTATTGTCCTCATAGCGGTTAATATTTGGGGCAGACATTGATTTTTTTGTTGTTGTTTTTTTAAGGCTACTTGAATTTTCATACCTGACCTGTTGCAAGGATTTAAGATATATTATCAAAGACTGCAGGCCTGCACTTTACGTATTGTTTGGTAACCTATTAATTGGAAGGGTCTTAGCAGTGTAAACCGTTTGTCTTAATTTGATTTACACCCTAAAATGAAAAGTAAAAAAATAAAAAAAATGCTATATTACAGGAATGGAGCTAATATGAGACTGCCTGGTAGTTTTGACATTCCAGCATTCCCCAGCTACCTACAAACAAAACTAGACAACAAAGAACCATGCCAGAAAAATCCAAAGGATAGACGCATAATGATCCGGGTTCTCTATGAGGCTGTGGCACAATACACAATGTACGTAAGTGTGTTGAAGGCAATGTTAGACATGGGAAAGCGATACAATGATTTGCTTGACTTGAAAGTCAGTGATGCATCTACCTGAGCTAGTTAAAACAAGTTAACTTAACCTGCATGTAAAAGGAGATGTCACCTAGACTTAAAGCAGTTGAACTAAGACTAATCTATACTTCCATTAAAATTTCATTTGATTCTAGGAAATCACCAGAAATAGTTAAATTCCCTAGGGGGAAAATATTTTTATAGGTGTAACTGGAATATTTTAACTGAAGACTTTGTACAGCATATTTGCCCCATGAAACAAAATTCATGCTGAAAAAAAAAAAAGGATTTTGTTTGTTCTGGTGCATTATTATTTCAAGATCATGATTACCTCAATTGATTTACATTTCTTCTCTTGTAGGTATCCCACAACTTCAGAATATGTGCAAGTTGTAAAGATGCTGATTGTGAAATATCCTTTCCTGAAGGATCTCGAGGGAAATGGTTATGTAAGTGCATTAGCAAATAACTATACACAGTATTTTTAACATGAGGTATTACATCTTCCCAATGTTATGTGCAGGTCTGTCATAAAAGAAAAGTGGGGTGGGGTGGGATGTTACCCTAACTTGGGTAATGTTACCTAGGTTATTTGCTCATTTATGGAGACGAGTGGCAGCAACCTGAATGTAATGTAGGCTAACGTCAACAACACGATAAAAATTGTCGGTATGTTTCTCTTTTTGCATGTCATCTATACAATATGTAAGCTAATGCAAGCAGGAGCAAGCTCCTATCTGCTAGCTTTTATAGAAATAAGCCTGAACTCCATTTTACATACGATGCTAATAAATGCTCCAGATACTGTTGTGTGCGGATACAGATACAGAAATGCTCCCTTGTGAGGACAGATTTACGCCCGTGGATACAGTTCTGTGGGCTCGTATTATGTACACGCACCTGATATGTATGTGCGCTATTATGTTACTACGTAAACCACGCCATACGAATGTATAGTTACCCATAATGTGTATCCTTAAAAACAGTTTTATGGCTTAATTTCAGAATAAGTTATTTAGGAGAGAGTGATGCACTTCTAGTGGAGCAGTTGGAAGCAGGCCTAAAGTGCACCTAGCTGGAATATAAAACTGGTATATACGATTGAGGTTAAAGGAGAAAAAAAGTTAAGAGATAAAGAGTTAAAGGAGCTTACATTCCCTTTATCAGATGTTGTGAAGAAAATTAATAAGAAGGGTCATGTGAAATGTATTCTCTGCCACAAAGGGAAAAAAAAAATAAAAGTTGATTGGATTCTTTTGCTACCGTATCCATCTCACCTTTTTTTTTTTTTTACCTCTGACCAGTTTTCATGCTTGAGCTGTCTTTGGTAATCAATATTTCTGTTTCAATTAGCACACATGGCACATGTCTCTGAGGCGTAAGTTCAAGTGGGAGCGTGCACCTCTGGTTGACAACAGTGAAGTGAGAGTTAGTAAGGAGAAGTTTGGCCACAAAAAATCAAAGCAGCTTGTAGAAACAGCGAGGACCAGTCAGAGAAAGGTGTCCAAGGTCAGTCATGCCCAGCTTAGTGGGGCTTAAGTTGTAGTTAGGTTGTTAATGTACCTGTCGTATTTTCTTTTTCACAGTTTTGTAGTTATCAATTATAAGGTTGGTCAAGTAAGTTCAATCAGATTGATAGAAGATTGGTTCACTCAATTGAACTACACAAGACAATTTAGTGTTTAGTTATATGTCAGATGTGTTTTTTAGTGTATCTCTCTCTATCTCAATTCCCATAAAGGCACCGAGTGTTCTGGGTGAGGATCCATCCTCCATTGAGGCTCATGTGAATGTCTTAAATAGCCAGTACCAGAAGATGCAACCTGACTTCAGGATTGTAAGAGACCGAATGCAGCAGACGTTTGCATGGCGGCAAAAGGAGATTGCTGATGGCATGACCGTAGAGGACACAGTTAAGAAGTACCCTTTTTTAAGGACACCCACCGGGGTAAGTAAAAATGTATCCTAAGATCATAGTTAGAATTCTTAATGGTATATTCTTATTTGCTGGTCCGTGTGAGTGTAATGCATGCACCAAGTTTGATTCCCTGTCATGAAAATGAGAACTTCACCAGGACTGTACTGGTCCAAAATGGTGTACTCACAGATACCGGGCTCTACAGTGCGACCATTTTGCTCACATATGCCCCTAAAAATCAATATGTACAAACCGGAAAAATTATTTATGATTTGTAACTACAACCTACCAAAATCTCTCTAATCTAATGTACTCTAATAAACAAGCAAAAACCACTATGTAACTGAAATGTTATTAATCATCATAAAAAATGTGACAGTGGAAAGAAATGATGTGAATTTTAATGGTTTTATAGTATGAAATCTAACATGTAGTCTACACCCAAATGTCACATCTCTTCCATATGCCATTAAGTACTGCTTCTTAGATTAGTATCAAGCTGCATGATGATTTCTGGTATGGAATAAAGCTTGATGTTTTTTCGTCTATAGTTGTGTGATGAGTTGGAACGTATCCATCCAGCAACAGGGAACTTGTGTCAGCGATTCAATGAAGGCTTCAAATGTATTGTACCGAAGGTGCTTCAACTAGCTCAAAGGAAATGCCCACTATTCCAGTATTACCTGGAGACAAAAGAAGAAGCTCTTACTGAGGATCTTCCAGGTACTGATTAAATGTTAATGCCGTCGTGGGCCTTAATGTCTTTAATTCTATTTTAGATTTGTTATTATTATTATTATTATTATTATGTCATAAAACACTGTACTTCTACTGAGGTGTTAATTAACATGGGTTCTGTGGGAAAATCATCTATTTATTCAAATTACTCTGGACCAAATGTCTAGTGATAACCTTTATATTTACCTGCACTGCTTATGAATTAGAAAAATGTTGTTTAAATATCAAGTATATCTTATGTCTTGCAGATATTGACTTTAGGGCAGCCCTCATCTTTCTGCCTTACATTTTCAAAGAGAACATTGATCGCTTCATTACACTTGGAGAGGTATGTCTTGCTAGCTAAAATCTCTTTTTTTCACCTCCATAACATCAAATACACTTGACAAATGTACTGATAAAAAGAAAATCAAATTAACGCCACACGTCTCCACTTACAGGAATACTATATCCATGTATTTATAAATATTTCATTACTTTTAAGTGGAATGTAAAGTGGTAATGAAGCTAATGACCTCATCATTGTTGCTACGCTGAAGACTTGCTTGGATGGTCCTATTGCTTTTTGTCTTCCACCATAGTTAAATTACTTTAGATTCATCAGTTCTTGCTTAAATCCAGTCAAACAAGTTTTAACAGCGATTCATATATGTTATTCCACCCTTTGAGCATATAATGTGTATGCAAAGAATGTAGATGATGCATGTGCTTAGTAATCTAGTGTATCTGCCCAATAACACAATGCTAATTATTGCTATTTTAACAATCTTATCAATGAACAACAGCCTCACATTACTGAGCAAGTGCAATATGTCAGAATGGATTAACTTTTCTTTCGTTACCAGAATTTGTGAGGTATTAATATTTTAACAAAATGGTAAGAATGTCAGGTTAATTTAGCTTTTTTTCCTTTTGTCTTTGAATAGACTGATCTTGACAGCCCGTACCCAACTATTCAGTTAACCGGCCGAGACTGGAAAATGGCCTTTGCCAGGAGAGCTCCAAACATTCTGAAAGTGGACCACATCGAGTTGCTTCGCAACTCAGGAATCGACGAAGGAATCATCTCAGCCTTCTGCACATACTTCGTGTTCAATATTGCATATCCAAGACATCTGAAGAATACTCTGATGTTTCTCCAAAGGTACATTGTCAAAATAGTTGTGGATGGTGACCAGCCTCTGCCAATAACTGTCACTAGGCAAATAAATCTTTTATACTGACTCCACCATGCCTCGTCCATACCAGTGCCCCAAATGCTCCAGGAGGACATTCACCTTGATGAAACTAATCCAGCACATAGGACTCATTCATGCCCATGAAGCCAATTTCACAATTACATGTGGACT
This sequence comes from Enteromius thamalakanensis, assembly GCA_032357475.1. Classification (NCBI taxonomy): domain Eukaryota; kingdom Metazoa; phylum Chordata; class Actinopteri; order Cypriniformes; family Cyprinidae; genus Enteromius; species Enteromius thamalakanensis. The sequence goes on from JAUCMT010000287.1 coordinate 11,240, forward strand.
TAATGACTGCCAGTCAACATTTACAAAATATGAGTCTTTTAGGCGACATGTATATCGAAAACACAAAGGCCATGTTTTACGTCCTGATGATGACGATGAGGGAAATATTGAGGTAGTCGATGAAGATTGTGATCAACCTAGGGCACACACTGTCACTGAAAGTCCTCCATGTATAGATGAGCTGTTAAAAAATGTTAAAGACAATCTTTTTAAGTTTATTCTGAAATGTAGAGAGAAAAATCACCTTCCATTGTCAGTTCAAGAAGAAATTGCTGTTGACCTTAATTTCTTACTATGTTTTTTTAAGGAGAACTATGATGCTTTTATAGCTTACCACCTGCAGAAAAGTGGTTTTGACATGTCACAAAGTCCAGAACTGAAAAGAGTCATACAGTCCAATGATTTTTTTGATGAGGCCTCAAAAGCTATTCGATCTCCATACATGATAAAAGACCATTGTAATTCCAAACTTAACATGACAGAACCTGTCCATTTTAAGTTAAGGGACTCTGTAGGACACTCAGTGGGCTCCTATTCCTATGTGCCCATTGATAAAGTGCTGACAAATTACTGTTCTCATGAGGATATTTGGGATCAAATTCTGAATGTGAATAACCCAGAGACAGACAGCGAATTTTTAAAAGACTACTGTGATGGAGAAATTTTCAAACAACATATGTTTTTTAAAGATCACCCAACTGCATTGCGGCTGCACTTCTATGAAGATGAGTTTGAAGTAGTTAACCCATTGGGGTCAAAAAGAACCAAGCACAAGCTGTGTGCATTCTATTATACTGTAGGCAATTTGGACAACAAGTATAGATCACAGCAGAGACATATTCATTTAGCGTTGTTGGTGCGTTATTCATATGTTAAACAGTGTGGTTTGGATATCATCTTAAAACCTTTGCTAAATGATCTTAAAAAACTGGCAACTGATGGTTTTACAGTAACTGTTGATGAAACTGAACACACATTTCGTGCCGCTCTTGCAACTTTATCTGGTGATAACTTATCAGCTCACATGATCGGTGGATTTACCATGTCATTTAACTCGGGTAGAATTTGTCGTTATTGCATGGCATCTTATGGAGATATAAACCACATGTTTGAGGAAGACAGCTTTGTTTTAAGAACATCAGAGGTTCATCAGTGTCATCTTGCCCGCATTCAAAAAAATCCTGACGACAAAGTGACTTATGGTGTGAATGGTCCTTCACCTTTTGAAGAGTTGCAATATTTTGATGTGACAAAAGCTTTACCACCGGACATAATGCACGATTTGTTAGAGGGTGTAATTCCACTTGTTATGAAGCTAGTTATTGGCAAAGCTCATACAGAGAAACATATAACTATAAGAGAAATAAATGAAGAACTACAAAAACTGTGCATTGGTCAAAATGACAAGGTAAACAAACCAGTACAGTTATCAGAAAGATTGCAGCATGTTGGTATTACTGGATCTGCTTCTCAAAAGTGGTGCCTTTTCAGGCTTTTGCCTTTTGTAATGGCCCACCGTGTGCCACCTGATTGTAAATACTGGCATGTTTTTCTGTTGTGTCGAGAGATTACGGAGATTGTTATGGCTCCAAAGGTGAGAAGAGAGAACCTTTTTTTGTTAAATGTACTTGTTCAAGAGTTCCTGACAGAAATGAAAGATGTGTTTGGGGGTGTTATTACTCCAAAGTGTCATTACTTAGTTCATTATTCAAGACTGATACAAATGTATGGGCCCCTGCGTTTGTTATGGTGCATGAGATTTGAGGCCAAGCACCAATATTGTAAAATGGTTGCCCATAACTGCAGAAATTTTATAAACATAGCTAAAACACTGAGCAACATACACCAGTTCAGACAGTGCTGGGAGTTTTGTGGGAGTATGCTGGGTGAATTTGAAAAAGTCCTGGTAAAAAGTGTGACCACTCCATTTTTATCTTTACCTGTGGAGCTGCAGAGAGCCCTGATGGACAATCACAACCTCTGTGATGTAGATTTAACAGAGAAAGCTATCCAACGTGTGTCTGAAGTAACAGTCAACAATGTGAAGTATGCGGTCAGAGATGTATTTGTCATAGATGTACTGCATTCTGAGCGTATTCCATTGTTTTTTCAAGTCAAGTACATCTTTAACATAGACACTATGTGGATCCTTTCTGGAAAAATGTTGATTCCTCTGTTTTATGACCATCACTTGCATGCATACAGTGTCAAGGTTGATAAAGAATGGACTTTACTGAAACCAGGAGATGAAATGGACTTTCAGGCATATGACACTTACTCAGTTGACGATTTCTTTGATGTCACAGTTAGACATTGTGTTTAAAATGAAATGTAAAATAATTAAAATAAAAAGGACTTAATAAATTCTGATATTAATACAGCGTGTGTGTGTTTGTAATATATATATATATATACTGTTGTACAGTTAAATAAAGGTACAAAATTGTCACCACAGGTACAAGACTGGTTTCTTAAGGTACAAATCACAAGGGTACAAATATGTACCCTATACCAAGGGTACAAAAGCTGTACAGTGACAAGCCATTGTACTCCTAAAGGTACAATTATGTACTTTATTTTTTGAGAGTGTGGCCGGTGCTCTGTGCAACCTGAAAGGAAGGGCTCGATACTGCCAGTTTTAGGTCTAGCATCATCAGAAAGTGGTACTTGCCAGTAACCTTTGGTGAGGTCCAACGTTGTAATGATTCGGCCCTTCCCAGACGTAGCTCGTCCACTCGGGGCATGGAGTAGCTGTCAAACTGAGATACAGTACCTCATTCAGGCGCCGGTAGTCATTACAAAAGCGGAGGAAGCCGTCCGGCTTTGAGACCAGGATGATGGGGCTGGATCATGGACTCTGGGATGGCTCTATCACCCCCAGCTAGGGTGACCACCCGTCTCGCATAGCGCGTGCGCGCACAGCATTTGAGTCCCAATTCACACGTCCCGCAAATTTAGACCGTGTCAAGCATAATCAATGCTTGTTTCAAAAAAATAGTTGGTCACTCTATATCCTTGAGCCCCAGGCAGCCAAACGAACATTACTTGACAGTTCAGCACAATACTGTTGCCACGCCCACCCCTCACTTGAACTGCTGACTAGGTCGTTGTCAACTTTTTCGTTGTTGTCATGACAGCGCTCTCACGTGCATACCAGACACACTGGGAAGGAACTTTTAGATGCGC